>JAMQGT020012540.1:0-296758 GCA_024447675.2 Pterophyllum scalare | reverse complement strand
TGTGTTATGTGTCTTGGTTCAGTTACGTATTGCTGAAAAGAAGAGATGCACACATTTCTCCATGCGGCACAGTAATAGTATTTTCTCACACGACGGCTCAGGATCTGGTGTTAAACGATGTTTAGAGTTCTTCTACACATTGCACAGGTCACACATATTTCAAGTTCACATAGTGGAATAGTTCGTAATAATACAGACTTCCTCTGAATGAGTCCTGCACTCCACCTGAGTCTCAACCCACAGGACCACACACACTCCCTGCATCTTCTAATAGAGTTCGCCCTTAAATCAGAAGCTCCAATGGGAGTTAAACTATGGTTTCCTGGCTGACAAACCCATGAGGAGGAAGAGGAAGACGCAGGTATAACACAATTCTGTTTGGTATTTAGGTGTGAAGTACAGATGGACTTTAAGCACAACCATCCGTTGTATTTACTTAACATTATTCATGTCCCATTGATATTACTTAACACAATAAAATCACAATCACGTTTAGAAAACAGCAACAACACATCTGAAGTAATATAGTTGTGTTGTGTCTCTCCTTTGCAGCATTTAAACACGACTGTGTGAGTGGGTTTTAGTGTGAAAAAAAAGAGAGGCAGGAGTAGAATATGCATGGAGGGGATAGTATAATAATGAACCACCACAAAACATTACAGCTCTACAGAGAATAAGGCAAACAACTCAAATGCAAGGAAAGTCTAAGTAGAGCAATGAGAAAATGGCACTGCTAGGTCCAATAAATAAAATAGAGTATACAGAGTGGAGGAAATTGGAATAAGTACGATCACTAAATCGCACTAAAAACATGAACTTTACTTTCCCTTTAGAGATCTTAGTATTTACACCATATTACCAAAAGTATTCGCTCATCTGCCTTCATATACATACTGTATGAACTTGAGTGATGGCCCATTCTTAATCCATAGGGTTTAATATGTATATGAATATGTGCGCTCAACATTTCCAGTTATAACAGCTTCATCATCTGGGAATCCTCTTCACAAGGTTCAGGAGTGTTTATGGGTATTTTCGACCATGCTTCCAGAAGTGCATTTGTGAGGTCAGACACTGATGTTGGACGAGAAGGCTCGTCTCAGTCTCCACTCTAATTCATCCCAAAGGTGTTCTATGGGGTTCAAGTCAGGACTCTGTGCAGGTTCTTATATGCAAAAATCGCTCATCCATGTCTTCATGGACCCTGCTTTGTGCACTGGTGCGCAGTCATGTTAGAAGAGGAAGGAAGTCATCCCCAAAGCGTTCCAAAAAAGTTGGAAGCATGAAATTGTCCAAAATGTCTTGGTACACTGAAGCTTTTCCATTGGATTGCCAGATGGAAAAGCATGATTTGTCACTCCAGAGAACATGTCTCCACTGCTCTAGAGTCCAGTGGTAGCATGTGTTACCACTTAAAATGACACTTGGTGACATAAGACTTGGATGCAGCTGCTCGGCCATGGAAACCCATTCCATGAAGCTCTCTATGCACTGTTCCTGAGCTAATCTGAAGGCCACATGAAGTTTCGGGGTCTGTAGCGATTGACTCAGCAGAAAGTTGACAACCTCTGCACAATATGGGCCTCAGCATCCTCTGACCCCACTCTGCGATTTTATGTGGCCTACCACTTTGTGACTGAGTTGCTGTTATTCCCAATCGCTTCTATGTTGTTATAATACCGCTAACATTTGACTGTGGAACATTTAACAGCTAGGAAATTTCATGACTGGATTTGTTCCACGAGTGGCACACCATTACGGTACCATGGTGGAATTCATTGAGCTCCCATTCTTTCACAGATGTTCGTAAAAGCAGTCTGCATGCCACAGATCCTTGATTTTATACACCTGTGGCCATGGAAGTAATTGGAACACCTGAATTTAACTATTTGGATGGGTGAGTGAATACTTTTGGCAATAGAGTGTATAAAGATTTGAAAAGCATTTTTCACCGCTGAATATTAATAAATGGAGACGAAATGTTCAAGGACCAGAGTGCACAAACAAAACTGAGCTGTAAAAGAACAAATCATTCATAGTACATGGTCATGTACGTTCCTAAATGATCAGCCTATTACCAAATTACCAGGATTTTTTTTTAAAAAAACACAACATAGTGAGAGAAGGGCAAAGTCATGAATTAAACGGCTTTTGGAAAACTGCTTTCTCCTCTGATTGTTCTTGATTTATGCCCTGCAGCAACATAATCAATGACCTCAAAACAATCAAAACTTGATGATGCCCTTAATGCGAAGTATTTTCCTCTGTGTTGCGTGCTCATGGATCTATTTGTCATCCTCATTCTTTCCACTACTTACAAGAGTGGTTTCAGGATGAGAGTTACAGATTGCTAGTGCTCCACTGCCATTTGTTTGTCCTTGACTGAGGATTATGATCATGACCATACATGGCATTCACTGAGCTTGCAACAGTGCAGGATGTTGGAGCACAGCATTGTAGTGACAAGGGATGATATAGCTGGCTATTAGAAAGAAAATGCCTTTTACAGTCTTTTGTTACAAACAGCAAACATGGTTTGTAGAACCAGAAACAAAACCTTTTATTTTAATCCAGTTAAAAATCAGGCCTAAAGGTGGCTAAAAAAAAAAAAAGTGCTGCATTTCAGCTATTAGGTACCACAAATTACTATTTTGTAATGCCACTTATCTTACATTTAATTACATGTCTCCCACTGAGATACTCAGATTCAGTAGGTGAATGTGAAAACATCCTTCTGTGCTAAACTCTGCACTTGCATCGTTTTACTCAGTAAAGGTCAACCGACGAAGCGAAGGAATCATACGCTAAATACATTTTTCCAATGTGTATAATGAATCAGAAATACATTCATTCAGCAGGTTTCAGGTAGACAAATGCACCATGAGACCATCAAAAAGTGCTGTGACAGAAGTACTTTCAAATCCCTCTACCAGTTGTGCCTGTTATATATAAATGGATGCTAAGAAAATATCATTTCTATTTTCTATGCAGTGTTCTTACTGGCTAGTAGCATTCACTGCCATTTCTACATTTAATGAACTATAATTATTTCAGACAAAGGAACTGAAAGGAAAGCTAAAATAAACAGATAAGAAAAGAAAAAAAACAATTATAGGTTTCACAGTATATACATTTTCTTTTTTTGGGGGGGGGGTGTGAACACATAAGAACTGACAGATGAAACACCGACAGAAGTTCAAAAATGTTTTTAGGGCGTCAGGAAGGGCAGAAATGTTTCAGTCTGACCTTTAACTCACCAAAGACACACTATATTGCTTTGATGGATGCTCTGATTTCTTTAAATTGGAGTTTTTCTCTTGGCTACAGAATGGTATATGATACACACAAAAGAACAACGCAATAAAAAGGAGTCAGTTCACATCTGTGGGGCATGGCTGAATCAATTTTCACTTAAAAGAATGTATTTAGAGCACCACTCTCACAAAAGTTGGATTTCATCACCAATTAAATATGACAAATAAAGGTCCAATATCACAGCACGGTGGTTAGCACTCTTGACTCGCAGCAAGAAGGCCCTGGGTTTGAATCCACCATCCGACTGGGGCCCTTCCTGTGTGGAGTTTGCATGTTCTCCCTGTGTTTGCGAGGATACTCTCCAGGTACTCTGGCTTCCCTCCACAGTCCAAAGACATGCACTTAGTGGGGTGATTCTAAATTGCCCATAGATCTGAATGGTTGTCTGTGTCTCTGTGTTGGCCCTGTAAAAGGCTGGCGACTTGTCCAGGATGTACCCCGCCTCTCGCCCTATGGCAGCTGGGATAGGCTTCATCCCCCCCCCCTCGACCCTGAACTGTAGCAAATGGAAGGATGGATGGATGGTCTAATATCATCAAAAGATTATTGACAATACAATGCACTGATGGCTATAATAATGATAGTACTTTTCATGTGCTGAGAAAGGAAATGCATTATGCGATTAGAAGTATACATTATACATTGCATAATGGCTGATTAAGAGATATTTTCCTTATGCACACTGCAGCAATCCATTTGTATTTTTATGCTACTGATGCTTCTGACAGACAAGTGTATTTCATGCTGGTTAAGCAGTCAGAAAAGAATGGCTAGTCTGGTTTAGGATGATTAGGATGATGATTCGATAACGCAGATACAGAAAAGCAGTTCACGTACAGCATGTTGAACCTTGAGGGACATTAACAACAAATGCACAAAACCACATTATGCTCCACACCTGTCAGTAAAGTGCAAAAAACTGAGGCTGCAGCGATCACAGGTTAAACAAAGCTGTGAAAACATAGCCTAGTCTTATAAATTTCAATTTCTGCTGAGGCATACAGATAGTAGAGTCAGCTTGGTGATCCCGTCCTCATTTTCAGGCTGTCAGATGATGCCTGTTTCTCAGAATCTCTGGTGTCTCACAGATACAGGCAAGTTTTCCTTTGGCATCAGAGCCATGACACACTGGGTTAAAGCATTACTGAGACAGATCTCTTTTCCAACTCATCACATGGGTCATTTCTGAAGGAGACCTTCGCATCACATTTAAACTCTTTGTGTTCTGAAAGAGTTTATTTTGACAGAAACAATGGTTTTTTTCCCCCCTAAACCTAACCAGATTTTTTTTTTTTTAGTGGCTGAATCCCATCCAGCGAGTGAAAGCAAAATTAAAAATTCTCCTGGCTGATCAACCATAGTCTCATGGTATGCCATTACCACCCCTTCTGCCTACAACATGCTGGGATGGGAACACATCAGATAGGTCTGGGTGGAGATAAGACAGTGCTGGCAATGCAATGGACAGCATTACAGCATTTTTACTGTCTACATGAACCATGTGACGCAAAACACAGTCCCAAGGATATGTTATTGTGGAGGCAATAGAGAACTGCTGCCTACAGTTAAATAGCCCACTACTGAAGAGTTGCAGGGATGGACAGATCAGCTAGAGAGGCTTGGGCTGACAGTGATGGGTGATAGATGCTGTGCAGCCAGAAAACCCACAGAGATTGAAGGGGGGGTATTTGCTGCAACAAATGGGATTGTTCACATTTTCTGCTGTACTCCATGACTAAAACCAAGAGTGCGAGTCATTGTGTTTGACTCAGAATCTGGACTGAACAGAAGCTGACAGACAGCAGTTAAACTGGGAGGTCAAATAATCTGATTACGCAACACAGAAAAAAAGCATAGATAAGCTTTATATTCACAAGCATGCAAGCAAAAGAATGTTATTTTTTTTTTGTTTTCTAAAATAGATGCAGTGATGCAATACCACTGCTAGGTAAGTGTCTGGTATGCAGCATAGTGCAAATCATGCTGAAAAACAATAAACTGGCTCCGCTCTTTCTCTCCGTTTCCTCCTGTGTGGTCAGCAGTGGTCCAACATTAACTTCTTTTAAGGATAATATACGGCATGGTTAACATGTCCCTCCCCTTTATTCTCTCCCTCCTTTCTGTTATAACGCAAACAAACAAAAAAAACATGGCAACTGAAGGCTTTATCAGTGTTTATGTGTACATATATGTTTTTTATTTAAACCTTTTTTTTTTTAAAGTATAAATTTAGAGTTTGCATTTAAAGAACACTGTTGATGCGAGCTGTCTTCAGCAGAAAATCTAAATGACCTTTATAAAAGACCGAGGCTGAAAGATCTTCAGTGGCTGAGATAAGAGCCCATTTTGATAGTGCAGATCCATATCAAAAAATTTCATCTCCAAACGCCCGCTGTATAAAACTGAACGTTCCGTCAAAGCCGGGTAAACTCTCAAAAACACAGTAACCTGTTTTGTGAAATGTGAAGACCCAAGCTGCTCCCCTGCAACTCCCTCGTTTTGCTTTCACTTCTGATGCAACCACAGGCAACAGCAAAGTACAGGTTTAATATAGGGGCCAGTCTCCAACTGTGTCTGAGACAAAATTAGGCATTAATATATGGTTCTGTGGGGGCATTTACCATATATATATATATATATATATATATATATATATATATATTTATATATATATATATATACTTAGTACTATCAGGGCGGTGAGAGCATTATAGCGAGTAAAACTTGTAAAGCATATGCAGAAATTGCAACAAGATAAGGACATATGCAGCTGCTTTCTGTAAATCACCTGACTTTCGCCTAACTTTTGGCTTCATGCAGCAGGTCAACCTCGTTCTTGGAAATCAAAGCCCCGTTTAACCTACTGCAACCTCATATGTTACATCTGACGTAAACTTCTTTGTGTTTTACTTGTTCATTCTGACAGTAATTGAATTTTCCCAATATCCCCTACACGGACTCTGAGGAGGTGGCAGGTGTTTATATACCTCCCAGGTTGATCTGGGAGCCTATCCCAGCTGTCATAGGGTGAGCGGCAGGGTACACCCTGTACAATTGATCTAACCAATTTCTATTACTTTAATTTTTAATTTTACAAGTGGAAACTACTACAGCTCGAGGAAATCAAATGGAGAAAAATTCAAAACCGCAGTGCCACAGGCAGCTGCTTGAGACTGGCTCCCACTCAAAATCAATCAGCTTCTTTGGAGAAATACTCACTTTTAATATCCACATTACTATTTGGCTCAGTTGCTAAACACGGGCCTTCGAATATGTACATTGGTGGCCATTTTGGAAATGATTAGTCAGTTAATCATATCTGCGAGCTCATGGACGGTTTTGATGTCTGCCAAGTGGCCACTGTTGTCATTGGCAGTTAGCTTGCCTCTATCACTAGTTTGAGATCAGTTTAACATATCTTGGCAGGCAGATGTCACAGCGAGCCTATGGAAAAACATAAAATAACATAATTGGCATCTGGCAGTCTGAGCACAGGCTTGCAGAGGCCGGACTTGGTAATTTTGGTTGTAGGTCGAACAGAATGTTTCAGGAGCTTGATAATAGCACATAATAATTTACCAATAATCAGTGGCAGAAAATTGTAATGATATCAGATCATGCAAATACATTTATAAACTTCTGCTGCTCACTTAATCGTTCATAGTTAAGTAAACCTAACTACAGGTTACTCATGTTGCTGCTATAAGAAGTTTGAGTTGATGAACATGAACGGCATAAGAGTGAGACGGACGGACGGACGGACAGACGATATCTGCTCAGTCAATCATACGGCAGAAAGACAGAAGTATGAAGCATGAAATCAATTAATGCTAAAGCAGTCAATTAATGCTCACATTGAACATCTGAATGGGGAAAATATTGATCTCAGTGACTTCTATCATATCATGACTGTGCTTTATTCATTGTTCTGAAGACATACTATGAGCTTCAGTTATGTAAAACGCCTTAATATTGGTGTAAGTCACAGTGTCAGAGAAGAATGAAAAAGGAAATAGTTCAAGCTGAAAGAAAGCTTATAGTGACTCAGATAACCACTCTTTGTAATTGTGGCAAGCAGAGCATGTCAGAATGCATTATATGCCCAAGTCTGGGGAGGATGGGCCACTCCTGAAGGCAAAGGAAAATCTCTAGAGTTTACTCAAACAGAAACACCTAGATCATTAGAAAGGTCAGAGGAAAATGGCAGTCAGGTTTGACATGACTGAAAGGAAGGCTAGAGTAACTCATAATAAAATGAGCACAGCCAGAAAGCATCTTCCACTGTCCAATAGTTTGAACCTTGAGGAAGTTTACTGTTGAGAAACAACAGGAGAAGACTTCAGGTTTCATTCCTGTCAGTCAAGAACTGAAATCTGAGGCTGAAGGGCTACACTGCACACCTGTGCAGATTCACCAAACTGAAAAGCCAAAGACTGAAGAAGAAAAAGAAATGTTGCCTGGTCTGATGAATTCTGACTTCTGCTGAGGGACACTGACAGTTGGGTCAGTAGAAGGCATCAACAGCATGGACCCAATCTGCCTTGTTGGCAGGTTTACTCCAGGCTGGTAGTTTGATGATCAGGGGAATATTTTCTTGGCGAGCATATACTCAGTGTGCATCCTTTTATGATCACAATTTATTGCCTTCTGATGGCTACTTCTATGCTAATATGCAAAATAAATATTTATGTTGTATAACCTGAGAAAAAAAATCAACATTTTTTATGAATTTACTTCAGTGAATAAATAAATAAATATTCAAAGAATAGGTTAGATGAAGAGTTGTCGTTTTCAGTGGACATCAGAGCCACAGAACAAACATGATAAATCTATGGCACTAAACAATAAATATTGTTTTCCTTTTCTACTCAGAAGTCCGTGATCAGCAGAGGTTGTGCATTCTCCAGGATGTAAACCTTCACTGTCAGAAAGAAATTGTCTGATAGCGGCTCTTTTTCCACTTAATCACAGCCACTACAGTCACGCCCACTGACACTGAAGTACGCGTGCTCTATGATGGAGGACAGAAATCTCATTAAGAGCAATGAGACTGCAGAGATTAAGCATCACCCAGAAATGTATCAGCAAAGGCAGACCAATCTCCGGGTCCATCATAAACTAAAGCATAACTACCTCACCTTGCCAAATAAATTCCAGTGTAAACAATTCATGCAACAAATGGTATGTCTCCCACAAAGCCCTCGTCTCAAATGTGCTAAATCACATACATTATAGAATAGATAGAATCCTGGACTGTGCCATCAAAATAATTTCAACACAAACTTGAGGTCATTGTCCCTTTGGGTGCAGATGAAAGTAATGAGGCACCTCAGTGTAATCTACTCCTTTGAGAAGGATGGGCAGATTAGCCCGTAGCAATAAGATGAGCTTCTTTTTTTTTGTGATTTTTTTTTTTTTTTTTTTTTTTAGCATTTTAGTCTTTATTTGACAGGATGGTGCAGAGCAGGAAAACATGGAGAGAGTAGGCGGGGTGGGGTGGGGGGCTCTATGGTGGATTCAAACCCAGGGCTCTGCAGCAAGGACTCCAGCCTTCGACTTATTAGTTGGCAGCTCAACCGGATAAGCTATGGTGGCGCTCAATAAGGACATTTCTTTACATCACTCAGTCTACTCTACTCTACACATATTCTTTCATATTCACTGATGACTACATCAGTGATAGGTGGCAGTGGGAATGATTTTAATTTTTACTAATGTAATTATTTAATGCCAAATAATTGAAATGTCAAACCTGCTTTCATCTTTAAATGTTTTTTTTGTCCAGTTATTTATTGTGAAACATTGCCTGCGATCACCCAGATGTGTTTTGCCTTCCCTCTTAGAAAAACCCTACTGGATCACCTACTTTTACTCTGGCAGACTGGTGTCTTGCATTCTTGTTTAGGAAGTTCTGTATTTGGGATCCATTTTCTTTTCTATATCTTAGTTAAAACTTGACTTATTAATCTTCTGATGCTGTAGTTACTTTTGGTCAGCCTTGTAAATGCAATGGTCTGCTGGACCTGGAACCACGGCCATATTTATAACACGAACAGTGGCTCAAAGTTAATTAACTACTTAACAAACATAAAAATAAAAGACATAATTTGAGATGTGAA
Organism: Pterophyllum scalare; assembly: GCA_024447675.2. Lineage (NCBI taxonomy): Eukaryota > Metazoa > Chordata > Actinopteri > Cichliformes > Cichlidae > Pterophyllum > Pterophyllum scalare. The sequence continues at coordinate 287,324 of JAMQGT020012540.1, read as the reverse complement.
TATTTCAGTAACTACATGCATGTCCCAGGCAAACAAAAAACTTCATGTTGAATAATTCGAGCTCACAAAGCTCCACAAATGTTCAATATGCGCACCGCCTGTGACACGACACGGATCAAGTCGGTAGTCCAGCTCCTGCCAAACACGCTGTAGCGTGTCTTGTGTAGCAGTCTTTTTTGTGCCATGTCCAAACCTGCTTTCCAGCTGGTGCATTTTTTATTGAATTTTCTCGAAAGTGCACGCTCTACTCTCTTGTTTGACTCTGTTTGAGCATATTCTAACAGACAAGATGCCTTTTCAGTTCTAGTGCACACCATAGTTCAACATGGGGGAAAACAAAAAACATTAAAAATTAAACTTGGTTAGTTTTACTAATTTTGTTCAAATTTGAGATCATTTGAGCGAGAATTGGCTACGTTATTAAAATACACAATTATGTCAATTGTTTTGGGCACCCTGAACTTTCTGTTATTTATTTGTCACATTTTTTTTTTAATTTGGAGCAAACAGAGAAAACAAGAACAATTTTAAGAAAAATTAAAAATTTTTTTAGCACTAACTTTGCTCTTACCGCCTGATTCCCAACTAGACTGGCCTGTGTGAACAAGTGTTTTTAATCTAGAAGAGCTGGAGCAGCAATTTTGTATTTATTGTAAATATCTTCTTTAAAAACAGAGGTGGAAGCTTTTTTTCTTTTTGAAACATTTTTTTTTTTTTTTGGTGGTGGTGGTTCCTGAGTTCCTCTAGGCTGGGGGATAACACAGCATATCTCACATTTGACTGTACATTTTAAATATTTTGTTTCAGTCATTTCAGTGCAGCGAGTCTGTACCAAGAATACATTTTGATTATATAATAAGAGATCCTGGCATATGACTACATGCATCTTCCAGTATTTTCCCCCGTTGGCTACACCCCTATAAAACATTATGATGGCTGTGAAGTTATGGTGTTGGCTGTCCACAGACAGACAGCGATATCAACAACTGCTAAAGTACTTGAGCCACATTTGCCGTAGTTCCCACTACATTAGGTGTCTGCCATGCAACACACGAATGCACACACTTTGCATTTCATAGCAATCACTTTCTAAAAAGAGATACTACAAAAAGCAAGACAATACAATGATATTAAATGTCAATGACTATGAATAAATAAAATGCTCTGAGCTAACTGCAGTTGCTGTTTCAGCCAATTACTGTCTGACTTACAGTATCCGGGAATTGATTCAGTTACCAAAATTACCTCCATTGCTCGGAACCACAAAAACATTCATGGAGGCAATTAGAAGGTTCTCTGTTGTGTCTCCAGAACATAAATACTGGATCAGTTTTTCCTCGCGGGACTAAACAAACCAGTACATGTCTAAATAAATGAACTCAGAAAAAAGCAATCTTCATAAAGCTTCAGGGAAATATGTCTTTGACAGCAGTCTGTTTATATCAAGTCATATATGTTTAGCTTTTGTTCATCACTAAACCATTTTTCAAGCTGTCGGTAATAAAATAACAATAAATGAAGTTAAGAAGAGACACATACATCAATCTAGAACCCTCTTTAGGTGGTAAACCCATTTCAAACCTAACAGGTGGTTACTACAAGCATCTTTCCAACACTTATCTTTCACAGTGTCCCATTTAGACTGATTTCTGTCTTCAATCATGTATAGCATGTGCTATAATTTTGAGAGTTTGACAATTCTATTACAGCTGCTACTGTATCAAATACATTCTGACAAGACCAGCGACCACATGATCTCGACTCACCACACAGGACAGATGACAGGATCATGGAATTCCTGACTGATGGATACACCACTTTGGACCGCAGAGTTGATTACAGCAGAAAACGTACAGCAGATCACTGGCTTGTTCTCATGTGTGAACTTTGTCATCTCTGCTTGTCTGACACTCCCAGATCAATACTCAATCAAAGAGTTTTTTTTTTTTTTTGCCTTTAGCTATTCTGTTGCTTCTAGGTGCAAAAAAAAAAAAAAAAAAGAAGAAGAAAAAGAGAGAAAGACCCAGAAGATGAGAGAGAAAGTGGAGTGGGATTCACAGTCACCTTTTACGGCACAGCTTCACTCAAGCGCAGTAAGGCACAGGGGTTATTGGAAGAGGCGGGACACTGTACGGTGAAAGATTGACAGGCTGAGGACACTTGCTCTTCTAAACATATTTCATCAGAATGTTAAGCCTTTTAATTAAAAAAAAAAAAAAAACCTAAAGCACCTTACTGCTTTGAATGAAACAACAATAAGGCTCAAGCTACATCTGACACTTCACTTCAAACAACATCTAATTCCAGGTTCCTGTGGGTCACTCAGGGTGATAATAATTATGAGCTTAATTAGAATTCTTCTGCAATCTTCTTCAGTCAGAGAACGAAAATCTCCAGATACGTAATCTCTGCGTTTTCCTTTGAGCCATCCTCAGAGTAAACAAGCTATAAATATGCTGTTCTTTCGTATTCCACTTGGCCAGGCCCCCAAACTCCGCACTTTCAACAGTATGGTGAAAAATGAGAACACGAGGATATGAAACTGAGATATGTAGCAACGATGAGGGTGTGAGACTATTTTTATGATCCTTCAGTTAAACTGTTTAGAGCACCTGCAAATATCTGTTACAGTTTTATGGCTGTAGTGAATTAAAATATGGAAGAAACACCAATACTTTTCTCTGCCTACTCTCCACTGATACACACACTGTAACATGCTACTGCAGCTATTATATATTGTGTTATAGGGAATAATGGGTGCGTTTTATTTTAGTCTCCAACTCATACTGTATGTGAGAATTCAGGCCTGATCAAAGCAATAGTTGTAGGCAAATGCTGCAATATAATGAGAACATATGTTTTATAACTTAAGGTCTGCTCAGAAATACTCTCTGAAAACATTTTTATTAAAAAAAAAAAAAGAAGGGGGAAGGTTTTAAAGAGTTAACTTTAGGGAAGCTGATTTCAAATATGAAAGCGTTATAATGGCTGCGATCGGTGCTGTGAAGCAACGGGAGGAAGATAATCTAAACTGGAGAACCTGGAGTAAAATGAGGGTTTTGAAAGAGGCGATGTCTGCCTCCTCTGGTCAGGGAGGGCGATGAGGAGAGATAGGTTGGTCTCGTTGAACTCGGAGTTCTGAAATTGTGTGTTGGTGAGAAGAGCAGGTCCCTGCTGAACTGAAAAGAGGGACAGATAATCAAGCCTGAGTTGATGCAGGGCAAAGGAGAAAGGAAACGCTTTAATAGATTAGCAGTAGAGGAATGGCCACCAGGGAGGCCAGGAGTTGAGGTATTGTCACACCTTCAATTCCCAATCCTCTGCACACTTTCATAGAGGTAGTTTTGGGGATTGTTATTGTGCTTTTAGGCAAGTCACTCCTTTTAAAATTAAGAATAAAGTCTCATCTACAAAACACTCATGCATGATGAGGTGAATACAGTGAAAAAGAGGTGGAAAAAGAGAGAACGCTGGGAGGGAGAAAGTTGATGCTATTTAGCCTTGAAATGATGCGGGGAACAACATAAAGCCCATAAGGGAGCAAAATAATTTACCCCAAACTACAGAAATGTATTCAAATAAAGCTCTATTCACATATATTCAGATCAAATCACTACTGAAAATAAAGCCCATTTAGAATCCTTTTTTTTCCTCTCAGTGGTGTAATGCATATCACTGCCTATGGTAATTCAAAAGAAGATAGCTCAGTTAAGAGGGCTCAGGAAAATCAATGAAGCCTTACTGTTGAGAAGAGAACAGATGCATATAAATGATTGAATACTCAAATAGTTTCTCACTAGTGTGTACCTTGCCTCGCTACTCACTGACCATAAGGAATCACACTGACGTGTTTATACAGTTGGATCCATAAGTTTTTGTAATTTTGCCTCTGTTTACCATCGAGATGTGATTGAAGTGCAGACTTTCAGCTTTGATTCAAATGGTTTTGCAAAAAATGTTTTGCATTAGCTTTTGAGAAATTATGGCGCCTTCTATACACCATTTTCAGTGTCCAAATTTTCAGAGCATCAAAAGATCATAATAGGATGTCCGAGGGAGGCTATCATTACTCTGAAAAAACAAAACAAAACAAAAAAACAAAGAGAAAAATTCAACCTAATAGAGAGATAGCAAAAACTTTAGATATTCTTCTGTATCAAGGCCTGGCAGAGCATTTCAAGGGAGGAAACAAAGCATTTGCTTCAGGCAGTCACTGACCGCAAAGGATTTCCATTTAAGTACTAAAAACCTTCTTCTTCTTCTCTCTTCTCCTCATCATCATCTTTAGTAGATCATCAGCCTGCATCTCAGCCTATCTCTAGCATTCTTCTATAGTCACACCAACCTTCTGCATGACCTCCAATTTTACATCCATGAACTGCCTCTGTGGTCTTATTCTTCTCCTCTTGCCTGGCAGTTCTTTGTCCAATGTATCTACAATCTCTTCTCCATACATGTCCAAACCATCTCAGCCTTGCCTCTCTAACTTTGTCCCTAAACCGGTCTGCCTCAGTTGTTCCTCTGATATATAATCCTGTCCATTCTCATCAATACCAACAAAAATTGGAGCATCTTCAGCTCTGCCACCTCCAGCTCCACCTCCTGTCTTTTTGTGAGTGCCTCTGTCTCCAAACCATACACCATAGCAGGTCTCACTACCATCTTGTAAACCTTCCCTTTCATTCTTGCTGCTACTCTTCTGTCATAATTTAGAATAAATCACCCCTGGTACTTATCTCCACCTTCTCCACCCTCCCTGCACACTTTTCTTCACCTCTCTTTTGCACTGTCTGTTACTTTGGATTGCTGACCCTGGGTATTTAAACTCATCTACCTTCACTACCGCTACTCCTTGCAGCTTCACTGTTACACCTGTCTCCCTCTCATTCACACAAACGTATTCTGTCTTGCTTCTATTGACTTTTATTCCTCGTCTCTCCAGAGCATACCTCCATCCCTCCAGGTTCTCTTCTACCTGCTCCCTACTCTCACTACAGATCACAGTGTTGTCTGTGAACGTCACAGACCACGGACACTCCTGCCTAACCTCGTCTGTCAGTCTGTGCATCACCATTGTAAACAAAAAGGGGCACAGAGCTGATCCCTAATCTAATCCCACCCCCACCTTGAACCCAACTGTCACTCCTACCACACACCTCACCACTGTCTCGCTGTCCTCATACAAGTCCTGCACCACCCTCACATGCTTCTCTGCCACTCCTGACTTCCTCATGCAGTACCATAGCTCCTCCTTTGGCACCCTATCATATGTTATCTGTAGAGCCACACAGACACAGGGCAGCCGACCTTCTAAATTCCCCGTCTTTCTCTGCATGAAGTCATACTGCTGCTCACTGATCATCACCTCTCTTCTCAGTCTAGCTTCAACAACTTTCTCTCATATCTTCGTGGTATGACTCATCATTACTAAAATCAATCCTTATATTAAAAATTCGGAAAATTGGAGACTCTGAAAATGGTGTAATAAAAGAGGCTGCAGTTTTCAGACTGTTAATGGTATACTTTTGTTAAACTTCTTAAAATAAAAGGCTTTTAAAGAGTTGAATTTTTCAAAAACAGAGATCTTGTAACAACATCTCTGCTTTTAAAAGGGCTAAAATTAAATCTGAAAGTCTGCACTTCAATGACATCCACTGTGGTTCTGTACAGTACAGCCTCACTGTACACTGATCAGGAATAACAGTATGACCTTGTCGATTTAATATGATGTAGCAACTGGATGCAACAAGAGTTATGATCAATAATTTATGCCATGCTTTTTCCTGTATATTGTCCTCATGTGTGATGCCCGTTTGGTGCAGGAAGGAACTGTAAAAATGGAGGAGGAGGAGTGACCTGGAAGTGTCAGGCCTGTGATGTGCCCCTCTGTCTTGTGGTGGACAGGAACTGTTGATTTGTAGGCTACTTGATTTTAACATGGTAAACTCTATTTAATGCATCTTTTAGGCCAAATCTCAGCTAAAAAAGAAAAGACACGTCATCCTCATTTGTTGCAGTAAGAAGCATATCACTATTGTCCGTGGACATGTAACATTCCATCGGGATATGATCCGGATATGCGGATATATAACACGACGTTTGACTCTTATCAGTCCGAACACTGAGTTCCCCAATTATCGCCCAGTTACTTTAGTTCAACTTTTTAAACCTTTGACACGGACGGTAGGACCTACTGTATGTGTTATCTCAGTAATTGGACAGTGACATGTTTGTGAGACGGACAATCTTGCAAATCAAACCATTTGAAGTCTCATTTGTTCTCATCTCTCTCTCTCTGTACTCCTCATAATTGCTAACCTAAAAGCCTCGCCTAGAATCTACTGGTTGAAGAATCTACCTACTCACAATCAAGCTCCTCTGCTCCACCTCCTCTCCACCACCCGGACCTCTGTGACCCACACCCAGCAAGCCTGCCCACTCTACACCTGCTCCCCGCAGATACCCACCAGTCTGCTCAGTACTCCCTCCAAGCTGAACCTCTCCACGTTCCCAAGTAAGACTCAATCTGATTCAGTTCATGCACCAGCCAGCTGTATCCACTCTCTTAATTAACTGTATTTCTTTCCCCGTCACAGTGCTCTCGCTATTCACCCTCCTTACAATACAATTTACTTAATTATACACAACCACTTGTCGAGTCTGGTCAGTAGATCCAGCTGGTCTTGCATCGTGATGCCTATATTATCGAGCAACATTTGCCCCCAAAGCTAAAGTCTTAGAAGCAGTAAAAATGGGCAAGCTTAAGGATCTAAGCGAGTTTGATGAGGTCCAGATTGTGATAGCTAGACAGCTGGGTCAGAGCATCTCCAAAACTGCAGCTGTTTGTGACTTTCCTGAAGTGTTCAATATCTATCAAAGTGGTCCAAGGAAGGAACAGTGGTGAACTAACAACAGGGTCATAGGTGACCAAGGCTCATGGATAAACGTGCAGAGGGTAGCGCAACAGACAAGCTACTATAGTGCAAACTGCCGAAAAAGTTAATGCTGGGTCTGGTAGAAAGGTGTCAGAATGCACAGTGTATCACAGTTTGTTGTGTATGGGGTTGAATAGCCACAGGTCAGTCAGGGTGGCCCATACTTACCCCTGTCCACCATCGAAAGCACCAACAATAGGCATGTGAGCACCTGAACTGTACCACGGACCAACGAAAAAAAAGGCGGGCTGGTCTGATGAAACACTTCCTTTACATCACATGGATGACCAGGTGTGTGCGTTGCTTACCTGGGGAACACCCGGCACCAGGATGCACTACGGGAAAAAGGCAAGCCGATGGAGGCAGAGTGATGCTTTGGACAATGTTCTGCTGGGAAAACTTGGGGCCTGCCATCCATGTGGATGTTACTGTAATTTGACACATACCACCTACCTAAGCATAGTTGCAGATCATTTCCTTTCATGGAAACAGTATTACCTCATGTCTGTGACCTCTTTTAGCAGGATATTGCACCCTGCCACAAAGCAAAAATGGTTCAGGAATGGTTTGAGGAGCACAACAATGAGTTTGAGGTGTTGACTTGGCCTCCAAATTCCCCAGATCTCAAGCCAATGAGCATATGTGGGAGGTGCCGGACAAACAAGTCTGATCCATGGAGGCCCAACCTCACAACTTACAGGACTTAAAGGATCTGTCGCTAACATCTTGGTGCAGATAGCACAGCACACATTCAGGGGTCGAGTGGAGTCAATGCCTCGACAGCTCAAAAGGTGGAATCAACACAATATTAGGCAAGCGGTCATCACCGTATATGTTCATACATGCTCATATATATAACTACAAAACAATCATTCATCACACTATATTTAAATAATTTAAATAGAATATTGAGTCATCCTTTTTTTAGTTTAGACACTCACTCATGCATCTCGCTGTCATTACACATGAATCGCCAAGTAATTAAAGAAAGTTAAAAGTTGACCAGGTGGGCTTATTACTTCATTGGGCCAAATGGCATCACGCGCATACACATTCTTAAGTGCAAGGGGGAAAAAAAACTAATTTATCCCAACACAACAATACCCAAGAGTTAATTGGGCAACAGCCTCTGTAGATACCTTGGACATTAATTTGCCAGGCTTTCTCAGTCTGACAAGCTGATAATGAGGTATTGTGGGACAGCAGGTCACCTGGTAGGGTGTTGGACAGATTGCTCTCCAGCTAACAAAGGTAGAGAGAGAGTAAGAAAGGTAGAGACAGAGACTATAATGGGACAAATGGGCACTATCATGCAACAAATTACCTGCCAGTTTTGGTGTAATCTCTCAGCTGAATCACTTTCTCCTGAATCAATCACTTTCCAGTTTTCTTTGTACCCACCATCTACTGCTGGCACCAACTAACCTCCTAACTCAGCTACCTCTACTAGCTTTCTTTTTTTTTTTTTTTTTGCTGTTTTTTTTTTTTAGGCATCCTGGCAGCATGAGGTTACTACCCAGCACTGTACAAAGCAGTCGTGATGCTGCAACAAAAGAGTTTGAGCAAACCCGGCAGACAAGAAGGGACCAACAACAGGATTAGGAGAATAGGACAGATAGTTTTAATGACTGGGCTTCAGACAGTGTTGTGTACTGGCTAAAGTTGAAGATGAGCTGTGATGTGATTCTAGGGAAGAATTCAACACGAAGCAGATCAGGCCGTGATACAGTGTGTTTCTGCCTGATGGAACAGGAGTTCGAGGCTGCTATTTCACAATGGCAACCCATTAAGGTTTGTTCATAAGATTGTACATATTACTTTAAAAATATTTATGCAGTGAGACTTCAGACTGAATATGACTTGCTTCATCTTACCAACCTGTGCCTAATCCTAATATGATGTTACAAAATTTAAATTTTAGTTTTTAATACAAGATCTCTGTTTTTAAATCACTGTTTTTTTTTAAGTTACTATACCAGTAGTGTATACATTACATTACAGTAAGAAAGCTGTGGGATTTCCACATAAACACTTACTGTACAAATAAAATGTGTGTGTTACTAAGACAAAAAAAAAAAGAAAAAAAGAGTGCACCAGTAGCTAACTCACAAAGACAAGACTTCAATCAAGGTTGTGGAAATAAGAAGCTTATTAAAGAGGAAAAAAAGAGATGAAGCAAAGGCTGATGAGGTAAAGAGGAAGTTATGTCCTGTAGCTGTAGCACAGCAGATGAGTCAGGACATGTGTGCCAGTGCCTCATCTACAAACTCAGGTTGGGGGAAATGCAGGTTCTTTATCTAACTACTTAGCCTTGCCCAGTGGCTCACTTTTAGATATAATTAAAGCTTGATAAAACATACTCAAAGATTAGTTTAAAGGCATTCCTAGCACATTAGTCACCATGGGATGGGATAGTGTGTTTAAATAATTGGCTGTTTAAACAATTAGTTATGTATAGGCATATAAAATAAATCGATTGGTAACACACGTTTGTGACTCATTATCCACATAAAAAAAAAGTTGACACCAGGAGAGGGAAAACCCGAAGCGGAGGAGAGCACGGAGGAGATGGGGAATGCGGCAGACAGATGAGACACCAAATGAGCTACTGGAGACATGAAGGGAAGGAAAGGATCAGACGGCTAAGACACAGAGTTAGCATAGTTTGTTACACCACAAATTTGTCGAAGTTTAAAAGGAGACCTTGTCAGACTTGCAGGGTTGTGCTCGTACTGCTAAAAATAAAAAGAATAACAAAGTTGAGCGGGAAGTCAAACTGCATCAGTTTTGCTTATTTTGATTTCATGTTATGAAAACCACAGAAGCAATTAAATGGAACTCCCGCACACCGTCTCACTTAGATGATAAAAGACTATTTGACCTTCAACATGCACTGAATGCATTAATGTCCATCTGGAATGGGTAAATGATTCTGGGGGAGGATCACAGTATACCCATAAACTTGATCACTGATATAGTCAAAGAATCATATTACTATTATTTTGAGGTTTATATTTGCAGTACCTACAGCAATATAATACTTTCCTGCTCTGAGTGGACTAAAAGCCACATTCTGTGAATCACACAGCACTTTATTCTGTGCCTTTTATTGCTTTCTATCATGCCAAGAATTGAACCACCAACTTTCCAATTAGCAGTTGACCTGCTTGACCTAATGAGCCACAGCCACCCAAATATCCATAACTATTAGATTTATTATAATTCAATTTAAGCCCGACATCAGGTTATCATTTTATTTGTCCAGTACCGTGGCTGAAGATGATATACCTGCAATACCAGCGTTGTTGTGCTCACCTGCAGCATCACGGAGCTGATACAAAGTTGCTGTATAATTTCGAAAGAGGGAGATAAAACAAACTGATCACAGTCACCATGTTATATATTGTTAATTTCATTTTTCTGTATCTGTACTGGTCTACGTCTCCAGTCTGAAATTATTCAAACACAGGTGCTGATTTCACCGACCGTGATTGATGTCATCCTCTCAGGCATCCATTGATAATGTCTTTTCCTGATCTCTGTTTCCAGCAGTGCCACGCTGACACGTGTCTACTGTAGCCGAGAGAGATGACAAACATTCACACCACATCCTGTGCACCTAGACTGTGCTCTGCATCATGGGTTCATAATAAAAGGATCCCTTGGGTGAACTGAGTAAGCGTCTGTGGAGGGACGTAGTGTGCTGAAGAGAGGGATGAGGTGTACTAGTCAGACACTTTTTTATGTCCCTATTTTGTGCCTTCCTCAGGCAAAATGACATTTTTGCTCCCTCGATACTACAGGTATTTAATTTAGAGCAACCAAATATGGGCATTTGGTTATATGATATAAACAATTTCCCAAAAGCCCTTTTCATAGGAAATATTTTAACTTGTCCAAGTAGGAAAAGCTTGTGTGTAACTAATATTATAATGATGATGGCTCGGTTCCATTTAAGTATCCCTATCAGCCATGGCAGTGAGCCAGAAGGAAAAATACTGGAACAGTGGAAGATGGGACACCTAAATGGAACAGAGCCATCACTTATGCTATCAATTCAACTTTTTTTAATTTTTTTTTTTTATCTAATTTAAAGTCAAAATGTCTGCTGTGAAAAAAAAAATCTGATGGATTTGCAGATTTACTATATTGTCGCATAAAATTACATCTGACGTGACAGGAGATTCAATCTGTGTTGCTCATCCTTTAGCTATAGCTAACCTGCATCTGTGTGTCTCTTTGTGTGTAAGGGATGAGAGCACAGCGGAACAGCAGACCAGAATCACCCCCCACTCCCTCCACAGCAGGAGATCAGGCCTTAATTACTTCTGATATAAACACAAATTAGTCTGGAACACAGAGATTCAGCTATGAGTAATATCTCCATTTATACCCCATCATGTCCAATTACACAAGATGTATCACCTAGATGTTAGATGTAACTTGTCTGCATGATGTTGGCAGACCAAAGATACACACAAATTACCAAAAAGAATATCACAGCAGTTTTCCAGAAGCATTAAATTCCATGCCTAAAATTCAAATCTGACTGTTTTCTCTCAGTGAATCCACCAACAACCGGCATAACGCTTCATTATTTGTTTTGTTGATGCCAGTGATTCTCAAGTGACTCCCAGAGCTATTGGATGAGCACACTCTGAGACAGACACGTGCAACAGTAACAACTGGTTTGTGCCAGTAAGACGAGTTTACCTACAAATATTTTTCCTGATTTTAATGCAGTTTATTTCAGAGTTTCTTCTGCTCATGAAATGCATCTTTAGTTTTGCATATGCAGTTATCACAAATCCACTGTTTTAATGCCATCATGTTCATTTAAGAATAAACTTAACTAAATCCAAACCACTCAGAATAAATGAATATTATTATTATTGTTGCCCAAAAGAGTTGTCCAAAAGAGACGCTATATAAAATGTACATATTGGACATCAGAAGATCAGATTTCTGACGATGATATGTACTGTAGATGATGAGACATTCAAAGTCTCATTATTCTGAATTTGTTCCACATTTTGCAGGCATAATCTTTTGCAGAATGGCAACCCTCCGCCCATCTTTATGGCTGAGAACCTCTTCCTCTCTAAGATGCTTTTTTAAATACCCAATCACGTTACTGACACGCACGCAATTAACCTAATTACCTGCAAAATGTTCTCTTTAGTTCACCGTTTCTTTTAGCGCCACTTCCTTTTCCACCCTTTTGGTGTCCCGGTCCCAACCTCTTAGCGATGCGCTGCTGCCATCAAAACTCAAAACGAGCTCTTTTTTTTTTTTTAATGACACACTAAAATGTCTATTTGATGTGTTTTCTATGCTCTACTGTAAGTAAAATGTGATTTTTATAAGATGTGAAAATTATTGTGTTATGTTTTCATTCACACGTCCACAACTTTTTTTGGAATCAGGGTTGTATTACAACAACACTGGATCATTAATGCAGGTTTTTGTAACTTTTTTTTCTCTATCACATTCTCTGGAAAGCATCATCTGTGCTGCTTTGTTTCAGGGTAAGGGATTAAGCAACTTACATAACATGAATTCAATTCAAAAATGTCTGTTCTGGCAAGCATCCACATTGGGAGCTTGCATATGATTTTGATGTGGTGAAATACAAATGGAGCGGGGGTGTGAAAATCCCACCAATAAACAGCATCATTATTATGCAGCCACTACAATTTCTTTTAATTCCCTCATTCACAGCCTTGATGCTGTTAGAACTAACTTGGGTAAAATCTGTGTATTAATTCACCACTGGAAATAGTCCTCTATCAATGTGCTACTACTCCTGCGAGGGCGACATTCTATGAAATTAACAGTGCCCAGCTGTTTTGGAAATTTCTGAGCCTTTAATTCCTAAGTAATTATTGTTTTGGGAACATTTTTATTTTGCATTTCTTAGATAGTGCTGTGTTGTCATATAGGAAATTCAAGGGAGAACTGCAGAATGGCAGCAGCAAAGGTCTGGCTGTGCTACGAGCAGGTCTGGTGGAGCAGCAGCGACTTGGCCATCAGGTTAGTGCATGGCTTTTTTTTTTTCCTTCTGCTATGTCAGCTCAGGTATTTATCATGCGGGGGGAATCTGTGATAATAAGACTAAAATGAAAAGTAAATCAAAATGCCTTAAAACCAAAATAAAAAAAAAAATTGACATGCCAGGAAAAAAAAAAAAATCAGAAAACCTCAACTGAAGTCGGCAAAAGAAAGTAAGCAAATATAAAGAGCCCTGAAAAGTGAAGAATGAGAGAATAGAGAAACAGTAAAACTGGTAAAATACATTATAGCTCAAGAGAATGTTGCCACGAAGGCAAAAGAAAATGTGAGAGATAATGTGGAATGAGAAACAAAAAACGATGAGTGGAGGCGTAAACACAGAGGAAGGAGAGGGCTTGCCAGTAGACCCGGGCTTTGGCTGTCTTTGTTATCAGTTTGCACAGAAATGTCAGAGCACTGTGACATTCTCCCCTACAGCTTCCCCTGCTGCCCAGCCACTACTCTGTAGCACACACACTGTGAGCACATGCACACTTATTCACATAAACACACGGCATGCATACACCATCTGCGTGTAATACAAGAGAAAACAAATATAACTTTCATTATAATATAACGCTCACATTCTTATGGAACTAAAGCTTTTTTTTTAATACAAAGTGACAAAGATCAAATATTTTGGAACTGAAAAAGAAAAAAAAAATGCAGTACTGTGTAAAAGTCTCCTTTCTTTACATTTTGTTTGGCAAATGGGACGTAGGTGCAACAACTTATCATAATGTACAAAAATCTACAGAAGTGCAGAGTATAAGGCCAAAACAGAGTTTGTCCAATTCAAACAAGATTGAAAGTCAATGTTTGGTATGATCATCTTTACTCTTCGACATAGCCTGAACTCTCTTAGGCAAGCGTCTTTGTGATGTCTTCAGGAATAGTTTTCCAGGCTTCTTGAAGGACATTCCAAAGCTCTTCTCCGAATGCCTTTTTGTTCTGTCAGGATGATCCCACACTCCTTCAGTGATGTTGAAGTCCAGGCTCTGGGAAGGCCAATCCATGACTGATAGTGTTCCATTGCTTTTTTTTTGTTTTCTATCCAGGGATGCTTTTACCGCATTGGCAGTGTGATTGGGATGATTGTCATGCTGAAAAATGAAGTGATTGCCAATCAGATGCTTTAAAGATAGTATTACATGGTAGATCAAAAAATATGACGGCACTTTTCTGCATTCATAATTCCATCAATTTTGACAGGATTGCCGACTCCACTGGCTGAAATGCAGCCTCGAACCATGACAGAGCTTCAGCCGTGTTTTACAGATGACTGTACAAACTTACGATGCTTTGAGCCAAAATTTTTACATTTGGATTGATTTCTCCATAAGACCTGTTGCCACTGATTATTAGCCCAATTATTGTGTTATCTGGCGTACCTCGGCCTTCTCTCCTCGTGTCTCTTCCTTAAGAATGGCTTCTTGACAGCCACCCTTCCACTGAGGCTGTGTCTGATGAGGCTTTAGTGAATGGTAGCTGGATCAACTGAAGGGCCAAATGCATCTCTCAGGTCCTGTCAGGTCTTTGCTGAATTTTCTTTTCCTTATTTTTTAAGGACATGACTTTTAGATGCTGTTCATCTGCTGTAGATATTTTTTAAACTACCTATTCTTTTGTCCTCCACTTGGCTATTGCTCTCTTTTTTTAAGGGCACACTGCACACCATACTGGGATGTGCCAAGCTTTTGGATAAAAGCTCTTCAGGAATCACGCTGTTGATGCAAAAGTTCTGTTTCATCCCTTTCATCACTGTGTTAGCTTTGGCTTTTTTTTTTTTTGTACATTCAACTAAAGAAATTATGTGTTTTTGTGAGAGGCTGCTAGTAACAAAGTGATGTACAATTTAAAACTGGTTCTTCGCTAAGTTGTCTGTTATGTGTTACTACGCACACAGCCTAAGAGGATGTTGACACAACACTGAATCGTTGCTTGAGTTCGATGCATTTTTCATAGTACACCTATACAGTCTGTCAGGGCTAACGCAGAGAGAGACAGACAAGCATTCACACCTATGGGCAATTTAGAATTACCAATTAACCTAACCCCAGTAAAATCAAAGATACATTACTTTCTGGTAATACGCACCTAAAAAGTTTAGAGATGAACGATCCATTTGGCTGGATTTTCAATTGCATTTTGGTCCTCCTGTAATTGTGATTTTAAACTGAGCCCACATCCACCATTTCCTCTAAAAGAAATGCTTCCTGTTTCACAAGGCATCATCTGAGATCCAAAGGAGGTCACTGTCTTCTCATATATCTTTACCGACAGCTTCTACGCGCACCCAAAGAGGGATGCTAGACAATCAACAATTTTATAATAAAACTTAATAACTATTTATATGGGAAGAGGTTGTTTATAAGATGAAACCACAGATAAATATCCCCCAACTCTACAGCTCCCTTCAGTTCTACAGAGCTTATTAGCATCTTTTATCTCATTGGTTTGATTTTATGCCCAGTAACTTCACTGTTGGAGATAACACTCAATGCTTTCATAGCATTTCTTTCTTTGTCCAGCAGGAAAAAGAGAAGGAAAAAAAAAAAACAGTAATAGAAAGGCATTTTTTTTTTAATGGTTGCACGACCTGGTGCATACTAACATGACTAGATACAAAGAAAAGGCCAGAGAGAAATGTTTGCTGCAGAGTGCACTTAAAGTACTGAGAGAGGTTTACTGATGTCAAGAGCAACTGCAGAAATCGTTAACAAATCATATTCTTTTGTGTGGCCTCTGTCTTCTCACAGCCTACAGCTACTGATCAACAGGTTGTTGAATGTATGATGTGAATGAATGACTTTCCACAAACACATTACTGAGGCTGAACTGACATGCTGAATAAGTAGACTGTTTAGTACACAGACTTTCAGGCATATGTTACAAAAGAAATGGACGCTCCTCAGAACTTCATCCTTCATCTTATCTCTGAGCTCAATTAGGTCTGGCATCCATGGCAACTACAGCACAAAGGAGCTGTCAGATTACACCATACTGGAAATAAAATCAGTTCATCTACTTTGGTTTATTCAGGCAGTGACTTTTTTTTTTATGAATACACCATAATTTAATTGTGTTTTAAAAATCTGATCAGGCAGGGCTGCACGATGGTTTCTAGCAGATGATATCAGAGTTTACTCAGTAATCTATTTTATAAAATAAAATAATTTTAAAATAAAGTTATTGTCTCTGAGATTGCGGAAGTCAAAGGAAACTTGTCTAGTAAACCAAGTCATCACTCAAAGCTAGTACAATGTGATGATTCAGGTGTTATATGAGGTCTTGCACCTAGTGGGCCAAACCCATAACAAATTCATATTTCATAGAGGCTACTGCTCCGCTACTGGCTCAAGCATATATTTGTACAATGTGCACAGACAAACATACACTGACATGTAAACCCCACACACAGACACATGTCCCATTGCAATTACAGAAAAGCCACAAGCAACAAAAAAAAACCCTCCAACACGTTATCAACATTATTGGTGCAGGAACCACATTGTAAAACTCACACAAGTAACAGTAACACGCACACACACACAGAGAGCCAATTATTTGGTATTTTTCTTGACATCACAGCTCAGCGGCGAGACTTTTGACAAGATTTCTGACATCAAAATGCACTTTTGTTTTGACTGCATTATTCTAACAGGATTTAACTGTGCAAGTTTGTCAGCCTATTATCTTGTTCCGTATAGCCAGTAATGACATGTTGTTGCTCACCAAATGTATGCCATTGCATAAGCAATGTCACACAAGTCAGCATGAAGTTGTCAACAATTCAAAATGTCTCTATGGGAAGCTGTATGTGCGCGCGTGTCTATTTGCGTGCCTCTCCTGTGCCTGCTGCCTGATCCGTCTTATCTGGGAAGCTCTGTTGGTGATTAAGGTGTTTGTGAGTTAGCGTTTTCTGTTAACAATGTCAGAATAAAGATAGTGAGAAGTGTCATATAATGTGAAGTGTGTATGTATTTATTTTACTATTTGTCCTTTGTGCTTCTAATTGTGCTTCATATTTTACATCAGACAAACACTCATATATGTTTGCCATTAGGACAAAAAGCCCTATTTTTTCTTTTTTTCTTTTTAGCAAATTGGTGTAAAGAAATTCAAATTCAAGGGGAACAGCGGAGGGCACAAAGGTGAAGCAACTGATTTTTGTTCATTTCATCAACAGCACCAACCATAGTGCAGCTATGACAGTTAAAAATACAGTATGACTTAGAAGAATGAACTGACAAAAGTAAAGGCAAAAACAGTGACCTCTATTTTTCTTCTAAAAGCAGCGTAGAAAAATCATCATTAAAAGAAAACTTTTTTTTTTTTTAATGAGACATAAATTGAAACATCTTCAGTATGATGAACCATTTAACACACGGACAGAATTTATATATATATATATATATATATATATATATGAGAGAGAGAGAGAGAGAGAGAGAGAGAGAGAAAGAGAGAGAATTTATATATATATATATATATATATATATATATATATATATATATATATATATATATATATATTGTATTGATTGAATATAGGCCATGTAAACTGTATTTTTGAATCTTAAATTTCAGCTTTAAAGACATGCATACACAATATGCTTGTATATAACGGTGGTCGTCATGAGCAAGGTTGAACTTTCCTGAATTAGAAATAGTGTACACTGGAGTTGGATTTATTTATATTCTAGGTGAGTAAGGGCACAACTGTCACATTAAAAAAACAACAGTTATACCAGTGACAGCAGCTCAGAGAGCAAAAAAAAGGGAAGCTATGGTGACAAAATGACACATACATCTAAGAGAATATCAGCATTTACAGTAGAAGCCAAAGGTGAAGAGTCTTTATAAAGGCTCCGCCAGCCATGCCTCAAAATGATTTATTTTGAAACATTTGACCATGAGATACTGGCAGTAGAGATGGGAAGAGAATTTAGTGTTGAGCTGCAAAGTCTACAAAGAATATGACAGTATTTATTTAAGAGGACCAATTTTCAAGAAAAAAAAACTACAGTTCAAAATGTAAGAAAAATAATTTCTTAATTATTCTCAGAATTTTATATAAACTCCTGTTTGGCTTAGGTATACACATGCTGAGAAAGCAGCATCATATAATAAATAATAATAAACAACCTTGATGGACAAGCTAGGGAAATAATATAACAATAACACAATCCAGAGTGTCTACACAAAACGATTTCTATGCTACAGAAATGGCTTTTATCTGCTCTATAATATCTCTGTTCCTAAGAAGCACCTTTAGTCAAATAGTTGCAAAAAATAAGTGCCATCAAAATTTATGATGTCAAACACTGTAAATTTTGAAAATAAAAGTGTTATTTTCTCTATCATATCTGTATTAACAATGTGTATAAATATCAAATAAACCCAATACTCACTTCACTGCCCATGTTTACACAAACATGGGCAGTGAAGTGTTAATGTGGAACCACGTGACCTTCAATGCACCAGTCATGTTAGTCTTTATGTGATTTCATTTTTAAACTTTGTGCCATGTGGTACTGACTCTGTCACTACAAATACACAGCCAAACCGCGTCATCAACACAACTGCTCCTGGCTTCAGATCAGAGGACATCTCGAGCACCACAGTGTATCACAGCGTATGTGATATTATTGTCTAGTTAAATCAAATAAGAGCCCAGTTCAGTCCTTCAGTATAACAATGTCACCTACCTGTAGGGGATCCCTCAAGCACCTTTCCGGTGTAGCGTGTTTCTTTGAAGATGGGTCGGTTGTCATTTTGGTCAATAACAATGATCTTGACTTCTTCAGGTCCCTCGATAAGGTTTCCAGCAAAGTCTGTGGTTGATACCTCCAGCTGTGCGAATGAAAAGATAAGAGAGTTTATTTTCCACATAGAGTTCTCTACTAACTTTCATTTCAAGAGTTCTTTTAATAAGAAATCATATGTGTCAGCAAAAATGACGTTTTCTACAGACATCACTGCTAACTGTTGTACATCCTTCTATACACAACAATGATGCTCGATAGTTGAAAAATGGTCATGACATAAACACCAAAACATGCCTGTTACAGAAATTTTCATGACTATGATTATCTGGTGAGAATTTCTAACAGTTTGGGTTATTTTGTCAATTTGTATTTACAATCCAGGTCAAAAAAGAAAGAAAAAAAAGCCCACCTCTTTCAATTATAAGATTTTTATATATGAAAACATAATCAAAAAAATCCTCTTGTTCTTAGTGAGTCATAGAATCTAAGTACATCAGATGAGTAACAACACATGACACATTACACCATGTGGTTATTTATTTAATAAAAGCAAGCCAAAATGCAGACACAGTCTGAGAAAAACTAAGTACACCCCGTTTCCATGAGGTTTAAGAGGGTGAGTAGGGACCGGGTGCTCCTAAATCAGATGCACTTGATTAATTGATTATCAGCAAGTGTAAGCAGCTCTATCAGCGCAGACAATGTGTGAGTCTAGAGCACTCAGGCGTGTGTTAGCACAATGGCAAGGAGGAAAGACATCAGCAGTGATCTTAATGAAGCACTTGCTGATGTTCATCAATCTGGGAGGGGTTATAAGGTCATTTCCAAACAATGTGAAGTCCATCATCCCACAGTGAGAAAGATGATTCACAAGTGGAAAACATTCAAGACAGATGGCAGTATTCCCCGGAGTGGACATCCACAGCAAAAAGGTCTGGCTGCCTTAGTAGATGTAGAAACTCCTCTATATTGAGTTGTAATAATAATCTTTGCTATAATGATTGTAGCATATGTATGCATAAATGTACATATGTACCTGATCTCCTCTGAAGGGAACTTTCAGATTGAAAATGGATGGACTGGCAAAAAACACCCATAGACTGGATTTTTGCTAGTCATAATAATCTATCCATCCATCCATCCATCCATCCATCCTCTTCCGTTTAGTAGTAGTAATAGTAGTAGTAGTGGTAGTAGTAGTAGTAGTAGTAGTAATAGTAGTAGTAGTGGTAGTAGTAGTAGTAGTACATTTTTCCCTTTGGTCATTTTTTTACTGTTTTACAAAACGTTGTTCAGACATACAATTAAATACAAATAAAACATCAGATTATATGTAAAGAAAAAGTGTGAATTGAAAATCTGTCTTTTTATAAAAGGCTTCGGCCTTTTAATTTATCCTGATCCATAAAACCTTCAAATTTAAAGAGGGTGTACTTTAATTTTTTAAAATTTTTATCATAACTGTATATCTTCTGTTCCTTTGTAGGCACTTATACAAACACAGATAACATACAAGACAAATCCTGACTGGACTTATCCTGTCCTCCTTTACCTCGGCTCCTCTTTTACTGAGGGATCTTCATGTTGGTCTGCATTAAGTATTAATGTTTGCAGTTTTCCTTATGCTGCAGTATTTCGTGTGATTCCCCCAGGTCACCTAGGGAACTGGACTCGGATAGTAGAACACAGTAAAAATATGTGCAGTATTCATTCAACAAAGTGCTATTTTTTGTTCTATTCTATCAGCCAACTTCTTTCACTGATTTATCTAAATATTATTTTTGACCAGTCTTGCATCTACAGTAACAGCAGTGATGTTAGATTTACCGTAAGGTAATTTATATATTTATACTTAATTTATTTATTTGTATGCTATACCCTATAAGCTACTGTGATGATAAGCGGCGTGACTTCTTAGATGTATTTGAGTTGATGGGTCTTTATGGAAAAATAAAGTCATCAGGGTTTATCCTCTGTGCACCTTGAGTCTTTCCTCAAATGACACAGTAATCTATCACGGATTACAATTTAAGGACCAACATTCCCATCCAGTGCAATCCACTGAAATGTGAAAAACTGAATGGATCTATCCGTTACTGGGGTAAAGCATTTACATTCATGTTTCCATCCTTGTTTGGTTATTTTTAGTTTCATGTTCGAAGAAACTCAACACAGTTTCGCACACACCTCTCTTGCACTTATTTATTTTTATTGCTGGCAAGATACATTTGCTTTGGATGAGCAGCTGCACTGATGTCTATGTACAGTGCAGGTGAATTGCTACCAAATTTGACCTACAGCAGAACATTTTTCAACAGCAACTCTTGCCACTTAATCAGCTACATGAAGACCTACTAAGAGCACCAGTGTCAAATTAATTGGGATGGCTTAGTGTGATTACCATAAAAAAAAAACAAAAAAAAAAAACATAGTCAACAACTGCTGGCTTTATCTTGCTTATTATGAAAGGTGTTCGCAGCAGTGGTTTCTTTTGTTTAGTGCAGTTAGACAAATTGGGGGAAAATGTGGGTTTTGTTTTTTAAGCTCTAACTGCATATGAGGCACATTTAAATACAATGAATTGACTGGTACCCACACCTGTACCCATGACGTCAGCAGTTTTTATTCTATAAAGATACTATGTGTAGTTATCTCATTTCAATCTAAATCTCTGGCTAAAAAGAAATCAGTTTACTCCCTTTATTGCTGATGCCAGGCTGCAGAGACAGTGAGTCAAAGAGTTTCTCCTCTATCTCTAGCATCACATTATCAGTCTTTCTTCTTCCTATCAGCGAAGCATGGCATCATACAACCTCTCTATCACAGGTCATTCCACTAGTCTTTCACTATCTCATTCCACTGACTTCCTCTTCCTTTGTCCTCCTATCTCTCTATCACCATAATGCCTAGAGCATATATTTTAATGGCCGTAAAGGCACACATGCAGCTGAACTAAGTGTTTTAGGTGTAAGGGGCCTAATAGTTTCATATATCATCTCATCTTTCTTCTGCCCTGAGAATGTACCATGGGAGTTTTACTTTGAGTAGGGCCATTTCCCCCTCTAACGCCATCATGCAAAACCGCTGAATCTCAACTAATGATGATCCCAACCCAACATGTGATTTCATCCTATCCACTGAACAGCTCGCACATATTAAGAGGCAAACTATTTGGCTGAGACAAGCATTTAGGGATCTACATGGCAAATGAGTTACCTTCCTACGCCAACAAGCAAACTGTATCGCCATGACTTCAGTTACTCACGCAGACACACGCATACACACATTAATATATGCACACAGTGTAGGATTTCATCTCAGCATGTCTGAGCTCTAATGAGAACATTAGCTGTGAGGTGTCTATGCAGAGTTAGATCATTTGAATGTATTATCACACCAACAGCACAGCAATAACCTGTTTAACAGAAGGAGGGAAAAGATAATCAAACACATACCACCACATAAAAAAGTGTGTCTTTCAAACAAAGCCAGCCTACAATTGCTGATTTACACAACTTTATTTGATCCGTGCCAAAGCTACTGTGCGTGTAATGTGCAAACATCCTAGCTGTGTCTCTACAGCAAATAGTATTTTTTTTGTAACCAGAAACCAGAAAAATGTAACGACAGGCAAAAAGTGGTGCTCCGTCCTCACGAGAAATCAAAGAAACTATTGAAAAATGTCCTTTGTTAAGATTAGTAAATGTGGGAAATAGAGGAGTAGCTGGATCCAGCTGTATTGTACTTGTTTCATGATGCTAAATGTTCCTCAACACAAATACTTGAAAAAGCTGACGTGACCGACTTGTCGTTTGCCCGACTAATTTTTGTGTTAAAACAAAAAGATTATTAAATACAGAAAGTAGACACTATAAATTTAATGCAGATTTGATGTGCTGTGTGGAACTGGGTCAGAGGACCAAATGACAGCGGCTCTGTGCGTTGATGCGATGAACCAAAAACACAGAGCCGCTAAGACTGAAGTTGTACGCAGGATACCAGTGGTCTCTAAAACATTATTTTTCACTAAAAAACTTTCCACCCTGCAGGATTTTTGCAACAGCGCCAATTTTAATGAAATTAATTTATCAAAAAGTGCAGTGTAGCATTTTCTTTATACTCATCTCAGCAGTGTTAATATTTGTACTGGGTCACCTCTAAAAGCTATTTTTTTTTCCCATTTGTATAAAAAACATCTCAGTCCTCAAAAAGTCCTCAGTGGCTGGATGCTTGTAGGAATCTACTTCTATGCTGCCTTCCTCTTCCTCTTTGAGACTGTGTGTTAAGAAAGACTGTAGCAAAAAGTGTGTTTATCTTTTTTTTTTTGACATGTGGGAATCTTTGAAATAAAGTCATTTGAGACCAAACCAGCTTCCAGCAAATTGCATGTATGAGTTATACTCTACACACAGCCATCATCAGTCACTCCTGCCTCCAGGGATCTGACAACTTCAAACAATAACAGTAGAAATGGATGTACAGAATATATCTATTAAATGTTTGTGGGTAGACTATGCTTCATTTTTAATTATCCATCAATCCATTCACTGCTGCTTATCCTGTTCAGGGTCGCGGCCCCTTTTAATTAGTTAAATATAATTCCTTGTTTCTGTAATACGCAAAAACTAAACCAAAAAAAAATAATAATAAACAAACGAACAATGAAACAAACAAAAAAGATCTGTTACATTCCTGGGAAGATTAAGTTATAACGAATGCATTACATTCCTCAAACATCTCTTGCCTCTTAGCGAAAAAAGTGGAGGCTTTTTTGTCCTCTTTCACTGATCATAACCCAAAATTGAAAATTAACATGAGCACAAGCTGGGATAGTGAGCCCATTTAATGGTAAAATTACTAATTAAATGCAGGGATGTATGGATGTACCATTATAGGTCTGTGCTCAGCAGTTTCTCTTTCCTCTCTATGATGCCCTGAAACTGTATCAGATGAACATGACTCAGCGCTGAGATCATTAGCACACAGAAACAATGGCATTTCTCCACTGTGGAGTGGTCTCAATTTGTTTTAAGACCGACGATTTGTTTAAACAATGGTTAAATGCACTTGTTACTGGAATGCTGGTCATACAACTATCAACCGTCATTATTCCACGGTTCACTTATCTGAAATTCACACTACATTATGAGTTAAATCTTCTATTGTTGCTACAAAGAACCAGGAAAGGACAGGGGTGTCATTATTCAACACAGATGAGCATGCCATTGAGTCACCAGAACTTAACCCATTTGAAACCTGATGTGTTAGAAGGCACTCTTCCCTCCTTCCAGTCATTAAAACAGCAAAAGAAGGAATATCTTTTGGAGGAACATTGTTCACTCCCTCTAGCAGAATCTCCTATAGACTTGTAAAATAACTGCCAATGGGCTTTAAATATGTTTAATTTATTCTTTAAAGAACTTATTAAGTCACTTTTGTTATTTTATTTTTTTGGTGCTTCGCTGACACAAAATTATACCAAATGTATACCTGTAACTGAACTATTAAAATGTGCATTCAATTCTGAAATTCTATGACTTGTTTACATGTAAATTTAGAGCATTCCACTTTCCTTCACTTCTCTTGTCAGTCTATAAATAGCACAAACCTGGAAAGGTCTTTGTGCCTACATGAGAAGCTAGGTTGATAACAGGGTAGACATATAGGCTGAGGTGTGAGCTAAAGCCCCAGTAAATTTGACACATGGTTTACTGTGTCAGAAGCACAGGAAAAGGTAGATGAGCTGGGGTAGTTTCATCACAGCTTTAAACACAGACAAGAATAGGAAGAGTGAAAAGGAAAGTGCTGAAAGGGACTGAGTCATGCATATGGAAGTGCCTCCGCTGCTTTCCGCTGCCATTGCCTCATTTCACATTCACTCGGAATTCATCTCCTCCTGAGCCATTCAAGTAGCCCTCCCTTTGCTGGTGAGGTGAATTCAAAGGGTCTCTGCCTTGCTGCCATTTTCTTAAGATCCCAGTGAAACTGCTCTGCGGTAGCTTCAAGATGAATAGTACCCAGCACCTCCCAAACAGTCCTGTGGCTCAGCCTTCATCAGCAGGCTGCACTCCACCCCGGTCATGCCCTAACATAGACAGACCCCAGGTGGGAGAGCTACCCCACCCCCAGATTCTCTTCCAGGCTCAGTTCTACAGCAAACAGGCATGATCTGAAGACTATGGATCTTGCAGAAATTCTTGACTGAATGCTATTGAGCTCTGCAATAAACAGTGACCTGGCCTGTGAGCTAGCCAGCGGGGAAAACACAGGATAGCCAGAGCTTGATGGTTAGTGGATGGTGTTGTTTGGTGTTGCATGCTCAATTATCCAGTTAAGAAAATCAAGTAAAATTTTAATGTTGCAGAAAATCATCACTCTGGAGATTTTGTGCACAGATTGATAAAACAAGCACTTTAATTTGAGTTAATCATTTTAATGCTTCAGTTTATTTCTGACTGATGGGTGCACATCAGAGCTCTCAAACTTGATTCTTTAAAAGATTAAAGTGGTTTAGTAAGGCATGCCCTAACAAGTTACATGTATAAAACTTATTCCTATAGCACATAATCTACATCACATCCTCAACAGGTTATGTGTTAAGTATCAGCTACAATGGTGATGCGGCAAAGTTAAAAGACGGTCACTTTCATGACACAGAAATCTCTTATTACTTGCTAACCCATGAATCTAGCTTAGTAGCACACCTGTCTGCTGTCATGGCTGTCAAACAATAACATTTAGGATCATTGGCATTTTGACAGCATGAGACTTGCTGAGTTCAAATTATGTCACACAGATCTGGAAGCCTGAATTTAAGGGGAGTATATAAATCACAGGTGTTCACATCTCATACAGTTTGCATACTGAATTTTGGTTGTCTCTAACTTTACCCTGACCGTACTGCTTACATGTGAAATATCTCTATGCATTTTTCATTTTTGTTTGTTTTGTTTCTTCTTCTTTCCACAAGTCAAAGCTAACCAGTTGCTACACTGGCAATTTGCAGCGCCGCACTTTTGAAGAAAGAAAAAACAATTACAATAAAGTTTGAAAAATGTGTGCACTGGTATCAGAACTGTCAGTTATGACAATCCTGACTGCCTGGCATCTGCTTGTGTAAGCTCGCATGCAAACATGTTACACTTAAGTCACAATCACAGCAAACTTCACACATCCTACAGTCAAGTGGCCCACTCTCTAACTAACCAGCAAAAATTAAAAAAGTGAGTATGAGCAAAAATAATCAGTGAGTCAAAACAATGTGGAAAAAAAAAAAGTCCCAAAAGACACAAAAACTGGTCTCCTGCCTGGCAAACTTCTGACTTACTCAATTTCCAGTGAATTTCCAAAAGCAGATTTTGTTGCATTATAAAAGAGAGCCATTATATGCGGGCATCCAATATTGCTTTGACTGGTGCATCAAAGCACCTACGCACTGCAAAGGGCACCTGATGCATATCTCTGCAATGTCAGCAGCATCTGCAGAAGGGCAGGACTTTATGCCCTGAGATGAGAACATGTCACGATGAATATGTAAACACGCTGACATTAGTCCTTACATCAAAACATTGTTTGTATCTAAGTATGGCTTTACAGACCTGCTGACAGAGATATGGACTGTTTTATTATCTAAATGTAACCCATGTGATCCGAGGAACAGGCCGTCATTCGCCACTCCACCTTTTGGTGGAGTGATAAGCCTCTGCGTCACCTCTCTCTCTCTTCCTGTCCCTGCTGATGGCTCTGCTCAGCTACGCAGCCGTCAGCTCAGTTCCCTGAACCTCAAGGAGCTGAGATCATTTCTACTGTAGGCTACTACAGACACTTTGTACAAGGTTATTCAACCATCACAAAGCCATCACATGTTAGATAATAAATTGTTTTTAATATTTTTTCCATTTTTTTCTGTCTTAGACTATCACAACGGGATTGCACATTTATACAGCTCCTAATACCCATAGTATCATTGCAATCAGGTGAAATGAAGTGTACGGATTACAGTGCCACACTTAAATACGTTAATAGAATTGCAACTGACACACATATCTTTATTCTCATCACCAAAAGTTTATGATTTTACCCAACCACTTTCAAACATACTGATAAGGCAGAGCCTAGGTAACAAGTAAATCTAGGTAAGGAGTGTATTCAATCATGTGTATCAACCAAAAATTTGATCAATTATTATAAACCAGAACATCAATGGTGTAGTAGCTCATCCGGCTCACGATCCAGCAAAATCACATGTAAAACGACAAGGGTGACCTTGACCTTGAGCACATTTTGAGTGAAGACCCATTAAGTGATCATTAAGTTTGATTAAATTATGGCAAATACTATAGGAGAAGTAGTTATTCTTATACGGACAGATAAATGACAGATACTTTACATGGCATAAAGGTCATCTGTTCTTAGCCTGGAAGAGATAAAAATGTTGATGTGGTCTCTAGCAAATACAACTTGGATTGTGTTATGTGTGGATTTCTTTTTGGTCTCTCTAATCCCAGAGTCACTGATCTGAAATGCTCATAATTACATCAAAAGAAAAGAGGCCCCTGGAATGGAAAAGGAGATATAAATAGATGGTCTTTGGAGGGAGAAAAAAATGAATGAAAGCTGGAAGGTGAAAAAGAGTAGGGGAGTTAAAGGTATAGAGAAGATACAAAATGATAGAAATGATCTTTCATACAGCTTTCCGTCTGGCAAGATAAAAAATAATCCTGCTTCTGAAAGGCGCTGAAAGAGTCACAAAGGCTCTCCCTGGTGTATAGTGGTACCAAACACCCCCCTCGTATAAGGTATAATTCAATCTTCTTTTGTCTGGCACTCAAGGTACTGTTTGAAGAGCCGGTGGAAAACTAGGCTTACCTGCATTCTACTATGTCTGGCACATCTTTTATAATGTTTTATATTTGTCCTCATAGAAGACACTCGGGTTGGGTGCACTCAAACCTGACATATGCAATCAAGAGGAAAGCTGCATGCAATTAATCTAGATTTAAATTTTCTCTTGAAAATAAAAAAAGAGTGACACATAAATATATACTGTACAAATTTGTTGAAAAAATTCCAATTTATTTTCTCATTTACTCTTAATATATATTGTAATATTGCAAATTATTCTGCCCCAAAAGAAGAACAGCTCTGAGAGTCACTGAAAGCTTGATATTGCCACGTTTACGCGTACCTTTCATCAATTTTATACAAGTGATTCCCTGCACATGGATTATTTGGATCAGAGCAGTCTCACTGGAAAATGTTTTTACAATAAGGAATGAAAAATTTGGAGGTGCTCGCATTTTTTTCCTCATTGAAACAGGTGGTTTTTGTCACCCAGTGAAAACCAAACTAACCAGTAAATAAAAAGTAAGAATAATAACAAAATACAAAGTCGTAACACAAAGTGACTGAATGAAATTAAATATCAAATGAAAACAAAACAAAAATCAGAAAAAAATAAATAATGGCATGACCTCAAGACATCCACAGTCTCCCTGATAAAAAGCTCTGAGACTGCCAGTGCCACCCCTCTAACCTCCTAACACAGATTTTTTTTCTTTTTAGTTCTGTCTAAATGAAAATTAAAGAAACTTGAGAGCAATGTGATTCTTTCAGGCAGCAGAAAAGACTAGTAGGAAAAATCATCTTTCAGTCTTACAGTCTGCGAAATTTCACGCTGTGGATCCCTGTGTGAGATCATACAGCTCACATTGCTCACACTCAGGACTCTACGACACACAGCCTCTATTTAATAATGTTTATCATTTTCAGTATGCACTGCACAGCTGTGTCAGTTAGATACCAGGTGGCCTTGACCCGAGCAGTGTCAGAGAGTTGACGCCAAAAAAATCAAAAGCAAAACTGGAAACTCTTATTTTCTTCACAGATGGTGGTTCATACTACAAGGTATACAAATTTACGTCACATAATAACAGTAACTATCTCTATGCAAAATGTTGGAATATGCTTTCCTATAAAAAAAAAAAAAAAGATAGTAATTTTTGCGGTTTACTGAGATGAAACTACTTGTACGAGTGTAACCAATATTAATGATGAAAATTAATATTGCCCGAATGTCACAAAGAGCACAGACTGAATATATTTTAATTGTACTTTTACTTTTTTCTCTCCCTGAGGACAGATTCAAATAACTTTGTGACCCTAACAGGTCTATTTGCATTTTTTTTAAACCAGTGTTGCCAGTTTCAGTCAATAACACACAGAGTGTTTCAAAAGGATCTACAGATGAAAGTGGAGCTGCCCCTGTACTAAAGTAGAGTGCATTAGGGGTTGTGCCACGTGGCTCAGCAGGCGACAGACAGGCTGAATTAGCAGAGGTAATGCCGGAGGCTCAGCAACAGGGCACTCAATGTTTAATCAGGTTATCTGGGAGAAGGGCCACAGCAGTATGTCTGCAGGGGTTTACGGGGATTTCTGGGAGGACAGCAGGATAGTGACAGAATCCTCAGTGTTGAATGATCCTGACCAGAGGGAAGACTTGGAAACAAGAAAAAAATGTTAAAAACTTTGAAGAGCATCCCTCTTAACTAGCCTGTAAAAAGGGCATTGGGAGGTGGTGGTGGTGGGGGTGGGGGGTTACTTACATTTGAAGCTACATTTTCAAAACTAATTATTTTAAAAAAAAAAAAATTAAGCAGCTGAGGAACCAAAAACAAACTCAGGCAAAATGGACTGTTTCTTCTTCTGTCAGCTGACTGGGAAGGACATCGCAGAAACGAAGCTAACGAGACAATTACAAATGTGTAAAAACAACGTACAGACCACAGGCATTACCAGCAAAGTGTAACGGCGTGTGAGCCTGTTGCTTGAAAACACCGGGGTTATATTTCTTAAAGGTAAGCGCTATTATGGCAGCTAGAGGTTTGTTGGCTTTGAGATGGTAGTGGTGGTGTTAGCTGTGTATATGTGTGTCCTTTATCGCTTGCCCACATACAGGGACTAAGTGCACATCAGGCCTGTTTTCCTGTGTGCAGGGCAGCGTATCCTGCTCTCCAAAGCCCAGGAAATTACAGTCCAGCCAAGCAGAAAACAGGAGTGGGATTTGGACCAAGCTTCACCTGTCTCAAGCTATGGTCTCATAAAGTTACACCTACTGTAAATGAGGAAAGCATTAGGTTGCTATATGAAACAGTAGTGTACAGGTCTGTGTGTAGGTGCATGTTATGGAATAGAGCATCAAGTACTGCACATAGTGTTAAGTTCTTTATGAATTGAAGAAGAGTCGCAGAGACACTGTCGGTGCACAAGCCCTGTGAAAGGGACCTTCACATACACATCTTTTCTACATTATGACTACATAAAATCTGTGTGCATCCAACATGTATGACATAATTATGCCCAGCGTAAGTTTGTTTAGCACATGAGAGTCTTTCTCATTCTTTTTCATCTTGCTTTCTTTCTTTCTTAGCTTTCTTAATTCTTATTCCTGACACATTGGCATGTTCATAGCCAAACACTTTTTTTTTTTTTACACAAATTAAACCCCAGCTGGGATCATTTTAAATAATGGATGTTGATCCATACATTATTTTAATGCGCACCACTATGCATTAAAATAGTAAAGACTTTCTGCTTGGATGATTTAGGCGTGGCAATCAGGAGATTATAGTAATTCATATGCAATATGCAAATAGATGACCCTATTAAATAGGTGTTTAATGTGTGCATAGTCATTACTGTATTTACTTATTTAAAAAAGAACACTAATAAGATTAAAATCAATCAAATTAGATGGAGGGATAGGTTTATATTTAAAGACAAGCTAGTCACATAGCTCCAGTTGGTTAACATTAATAAATAGCAGACTGTTCCTTTACACACACTTCACCATCCTTTTATGTACATTTTCAAAGGTTTAAGGTCATAACATTTCACTTCCCAGTTGGCTTGATTCCCATCCTGTGAAGACTTGATGTAAACTCAAAACATTGCCTTGTTTGATGCTAAGTTTAAGTTAGGCTCTGTGGGGGGATTGAATATAAATGAAAGACCAAAAGGATCTATGAAGATATACTACATAAACATGAGCAAAAATATCCAAATACTTATACACAGAAATACATTTCCACAGAAATCATTCACATGTAGGATTACAGAAAACATGCATCAATACACACAAGGTCAGGGTCAAATGTTTGAGCTTTTACCTAGTTATAGTTCCTTCACTTCAGCAACATGCAGATTAATACCCCCACCCCCTCCGCTCGCTCATTCTGACACCTAAGCAGAAGAAAACAGCCCCTGGGAGCAGGTATAAGCCAAAAGGACAGATAGAGAGGAAAGCAGTGACTGTAAAATTTGATTAAACAACAAAACCGTGTAGACATTCGTGAGATCGGTACTCTGTGCTGCGAGGGATGAGGATCAAATCTTGCAAAGTCACCAAATTACCAAATCGTGGAAATTATGCGTTCGGTATGTCCGCAAAAATGAAAAGCCTTGAGCAATTTATTGCTCACTTTGAATTTTAATACATATCAGTGAAAAGTGCTTTAACTAGCATCTTTGTGCTGTATGTGCTTTGAATCTGAAGGGGGGGGGGTTAGTGAATGTGTGGAAAACTGGAGCAACAGTGGGAATTACAAGCAGTGGGAAAATAGATTTGAAGGACTTTACAGACTGAGGAGAAAATCAACAAGCTGTCTACAGATCTCTTATTTCTCTTTCAAAGTCCACACTCATGGAGGGCAATAAAAATATTTAGCTTGCAAGCATGGGTCATGTCACTGCGTAACTGATGAATCTAAAATGCACAAATTGGACAAATGCAAATGTCATTCAGATAGGTTTTGATGGAATTTAGCGTTAATGGCATCACTGTCAGGAATGTTGCATGACACAGCTCGGAGCTGATGCAACTCAGTAGTATCATTTCCACTGTTGGGGTGTAATGCATTATAAAGTGATTAAAGTAGTGCATGACTGTAATAACATTATATTTTCAGTAATGCAGTAATGTAACGAGTTTTTTTGTCAGTGGCTTTCCTGCGAGTCCCTGCTCGCTAGTCTAATCCTTTGTCTTAGTTTGCACTTTGTTTGCTCCTGACCTGCTGTTCTGTAGCCTTTGTTAACCTTGAGGATTGCCAGCAAATAAAGCTGCATTTTGAATCTGAGCTTTGCCTCCGGAGTCTGCAGTTTGGGCCCTCTTCCTACCGGCTACAAAGCGCACATGACAAACAAAGGCAGTGATGAGCAGTGAGGCTTGCAGCCTCTGCTTTTACCTGTTCATGTTTGTGAAATAGAATCACTGTGGCCAAAGTCCCTTTGGGCATTTCAGGTCATTTTATGGAGTAATAAGAAAAGTAATGAGTAATGTGTAATACATTAACTGGGGATGATCTCCTGATTTTGGATTATATTCAGATATGTCCATAAAAACAGTTTTGGTTTATTCTTGCTTCTCCTGTACACTTTCATATCGAATCTCTAGCTCTGTGTTCTGGGTTTGCTTGTTCCTAGGTACTACCTATTTCATTTAGTTTTGTCTCCTGTGTCTTGCGTTTGGGTTTAACTATCTTTGCCTCATTGTTTTGATTTGTTTCAGCTATTTCTCATTCCCCATCTGCTCTCTCTTTCTCTGGTTAGCCCTCAGCGTGTTGGTGCATTTAAAAAGCTCTGCTCTCGTCTTTATTCTTTGTCTGATTATGTGGAATCCTGCCGTGTGTGTCCCCTACCGGGTCCATGAAAATTTGGGGTTTGTTTTCCTTTTCTTCTGGGCTTGGTTTATGTACAGTACCAGATATCTAGATTAATTAAACAGTTCATTTTTGTCTTTTTCTGGAATCACTTGCTACAGTATGTGTCAATAGTCCATTTTACTTTGGAAGGTTCCTAACTGAGTGAAGTCAGGAGAACTTCCTTTAGCATAGGATAGGCTGGGACCAAAGGAGAGGAAAAAATGCTATCCCGTCATCCACAGCGATGGACCATCTGGGCGTTCATGAAAACAAAACTTACAAAGTGGCACACATCACGTAAATGTTAATTGTTACTCCGTTTTCCATTTCATGCCATAATCTGCTAAAATGTTTTGAATTTTCAGCATCAGGCTGTTAAAAGCACAGCTGAACTCTGAACATCACACAGCTGTCATAAAATACACTTCTTGAGGTATTGTCTTGCACGAAGAACATAGATTTATAAAAGCTTTCTACACAGATTATGAGCTATATTAAGTGATCAAAGGTTTTTGGTTCAAGGTTTTCTATAATTCAGTGCCTGTTGTCGTATTGCAGCCTTTAGGAATATCGTGAATTCATTTTTACTTTGGGTCAGCTGAGGAATACAGGGGAATTTTATTTTGGTCATAGAACCCTAAAGGAGGAGGAGGAGGAGGAAAGGAGTTACACTGGATCCCTTTCCACCAATAAATATAAGAAAATAAGATGTATTAAATTTTATAGTCTATTGGACAGATTTACCAAGCGGGGTAAAATATTCTGATGCCACATTTTCAGATCTATTAACCTGAAATCTGTGTGTAACAGCTGACCTGTAGAATGTGCAAAAGAGCACCAAACATCATTTACCATCAGGTCACGAGATGTCCCTGTGTTAATGAAGGTACTGTGCCACATGGAGAAACGTGCACATCACTTTGTTTTTGGGGTTTTTTTCCAGCACACTGCAACATTCAGACATTAATCTAACACACCAACATAGTGCTATGAATAGCTGCATTTTGACATTTCGCTTTTATTCAGTTCATTTCTGCTTTGTTTCATCAAAATACCGGCATTATTGAGGAGCAGAACTAAGTTGGGCTCGCCTCTAAACACCGAGTGAAGATTTAATGCAATTTGCAGTGAAGTGTTAGCTGCAAATGTTAGGAAATCACATTTGCATGATTTATTTAAATAGTCCTCTCCTGAAAGTGAAACTCCCGCAACTACATATGGCATAAAGCCAGCCACAAAAATACCCGTTCACACCTTTCAGTCACAAAATTGACACCTTGCCTCCTTCAGTAAACCAAGAAAAGAATTGCACCGCCACCAACCCTCAGTAAATATGTTCCTTCTTCTTTAAAGCTCCAACCTTTGTAAAGAAGGGATATTTTTCACAAGCTGTTCTCGTTTTTTGACCCGACTAAAAGGTAAGAGCACATGTTTTGAAGTAAGATGCGTCTTTTGGAGTCCATCTTCTGGACATCGTAGTTTCAACATGGCAGAGATCTGGCCTCTCATTGTTGAGGAGTGTAGTAAAGTCATTTGACTTTATCAAATCTTCTGCCCAACTTGCATCGACCTCACAATATTTTCCATTGCGGTCAAGGAAAAGTGGTTGGGAAAAGGAGACAGGAGGTACTTTTAGAATGTACCCCTTGTATTTGGGTCCTCTTGACAGTCCAAATACCTTTAAAAAGGGGGGCAGGCTCTTTTAGATGTTCTCTACTAAAATCTAATTAGACCTTGAGTGTAACCAGTGTTGTAAACCTCTGTAGTTCCATTCATGAAGATGTCTTGTGGTTCTAGATTGTGTCAATGATATGCCTACGTCTTCAAGAGTGTTCTTGACTTAACTATATGTTGTAAAGAGGTTTTTAATTCTTGACCAAGAAAAGTCTTCTGTGATCTTCCAGGATACTGTATTCCTTCTTAGATTCCTTTTAGGTTCATCTTTTTTGCTTTTTGACCCTGATGATGGCCTTCACCAACATTCCTTTGGACCTTACACTTGGACAGTTTGAAAGAAAAGATACCAAACACGAGTTCAACACTTGGAATCAACACCAGATATGGTCTCTGCTTAATTTGCTGTTGAATAACACGGACGTTAAACTGCTTGGCAATTGGCTGTCCAATTATTTTGGAGTCTCTAAAACTATTAAAAATAAAAATGGCTAAAATGTATGAACATTTAATCCAGTACTTTTGAATTAAAGCTGAAAGCGTGCACTTCAATACCATCTTATTTGATTTAGAGGCAAAATTACAAAAAAAAAGAGCAAAGCTACTACCAGAGTCCATTCATAGAACTGATCTGTCAAAGAATGCTATGATTCATAGATGTCTAAGCTATGAAAATATGTAAATATGGGTTTAAAAAAAAAACTTAGCTTGATTTATAGTTTGACAGCTCAACAAAACGATTTTGAGGGGGCAGCTTTCTAGATTTCTTGAAAACTGATATTTCTAAATCTAAATTTCAAAACAGCTGTCAATTCAAATCTCAGCCATTTTAGAGTTGAGATGGAGCCATATAGCTTCTTTTTAGGGAGCACCTCCTTTGTGGCCGTGTTCTGTGCCTTGACAGACAGAATATAGGGAGCAGAATACGGCGCCTTTATATCTGCTGTCAAAGGATGTCATAAGCAAGGACACCACTTTCTACTACAAGACACAGGTTGCAACACGTGGAGTTATGACGCAAATATCCGAAAGCAGGCAAACCAAAATCCTAACCAATTATTATCATGTTTTTGTTTTGTTTTTTGTTTACAAATAAAGCATTTACTAATTTACCTTTTAAAAAAATTAATTAGAATTGACTTTGTGCAGTGAACAACACACACACAACTTTAGCGTAAAATGTGTACAGCACTACTTTTTTTGTACTTCAAATGTCCACCTCTCCAAGGAAAGCACGTATAGAAGACTCAGCTCAGTTATTGTTGCGATGACCTGTTTTACTGTGGGTCATCCCTCTACCAGTGTAAACAAGACTGTTATTTATCTCTTCACGTTCTATCCTTCCTCTGTTCTAAGCCAATTAGAGTTCTTTCCCGCCACTATCAACCCGACCCAAGCTTGTCATAATTGCAGAGATAAGCCTCATACTCCTCTCCCTTCCTCTCTTTTTTCCATCTCATTAACATTCATTTTCACTCTAATTGAGCTTAATAAGAAAATAATGTTTGACATTAAATCCTTGTGAACATGTGGCCCAGCTGATCACTGCGTCTGTTTGTTCTTTCACAGCAAATATTTTACTTTGTCAGGGGTTTGTTTGCTTGCCTTGCTTAGCTGTGCCGCTGCTGTAACGGCCTACTTAGAATTCCCAGTTTTCATCTGTTTTGTGCTGACCCCTTGCTGTTGTTATGCTGAAGTTAGACTGCTTTCCTTAAATGTTTTTTGCCCAAGTTTTGCTTAGTTTGGGCTTTTGCTTGCAACAGTGTCTGCATCCATAAATTCCCAAGATAAAGAGTCCAAAACTCTGACCATTGCATTTAGACACCACGTCAGTCAACTTTATTGATTTAAGTTTTTTTGTTATACTGTGACCTTGTGGGTGGGCACAGCATTTTTGCCAGAAGTAATCAATGACCATTAAAGAGTAAAATCGAAAGGAGAATGGGAGAAAGGAGTTGGAGGAAGTATAAGGTATGTGATATACAACTTTGGTTGTCTGTATAACAGAACATTGACTGTATTCCTTAAAATACTAACAATGATACTTAAAGAAGACTTTACACCCAAAATATACAGGTTAGTAGGCTATGTAGGGTCTTACGCAGAAGTCTACCAGAGGGCATATATTGACTAGCAGCAAGCTGCAGAGACATGAGATTGATATACAACACTGGATATGAGGAGATTCACTCAGGACAGAAAATCAACAATTGACAATAAGGGCTTCTAGAGGTAACAGAATGGAGTTGCCTATTTTCCTTATTGCACAAATTGTATTTTAATCTTGCAGTAACAGATTTCTGCCACTTGGGGGAAGTAGAAACAAAAATTAAACGCAAATTTGCCATGTTATCATAGTTGTTGTTGTTGTAAAATTGTTTTATTAAGATTGTTGTCCGGAAATGGGAGGGCATCGTGCCTAATTTGCTGACAATCGCTAACCGCGACAATATCGGGAATAAATATACATGTTTACGCATGTTTCCTTTCACTGTCTTCAGTTCAGGAGATGAGGCTTCAGGTGAGGAGGGAGAGGATGAGATGGAAGCGAGAGAGGAGAAGGCACTTGTAGAAAAGGCAGATGCAGAAGAGGAGGAGTCAGAGATAATGAAAATATAAATGTACAAATCTTAAATGGTCATATATAGTTTGAAAGAGCTATATGTGTTCTTTAAATTAAAACTAATTTGTAATTGACATTTTTCAATAGTTCAGAGGTTAAGGATGTCCATCAGATCTCCCCTGTCTTTCGGAATTCTCAGGAATCTGGCACATTCTGTCAGGGTATACTTGCAAAGTCTAGTGATACTTAGCAACCCTTTTCAAATGCAATTAGTCATGTGAAGCAACATTAATTCAAACATATTGAAAATAGCAGATATAACAGATTCATCTAACACATGAAAGGGTTTTCCATTTGTTCGTTTTACTTTGCCTATAAAACGTATTTGGAGTTATGGTGATTTTAATCCACCACTGAATATTTCATGTTTCATTTCCATGCAAGCCATTAGCTACAATGGGAAAGGAGACACCCTTAATGAATGTGAGTAGGACAGACTGTGACAGCCACTGGGTAGTACAGAAGTATACAGTGTTGGCCCAGTGATAACAAGACTAGGTTGAATTGGATAGAAGACCCTTGTACAGACTTACTATCTCCTTGTTATGAAAAATAAATAAATAAATGAATACATGAAAGCAAGTTATCATGTAGGCCTGGCTGGGAAAACAACAGGAAGATTAGAAACAAAAAAAAGTGAGAATGTGAGGCCTGTATGCTCAGGTGCATTAGATGAACAGTATGTGCCTAGACAGAATTTAATCATTATCAGGTTGGAAATAATCATCATTAGAGATGGCCCAGATACAATGAATGGCAAAATTGGTATTAGAAGCAAATTCACATTGGGCCTTTGAAATAATGGCATATTAGACCGGTTGAGTTTTTTCACTGTGACGGTGATATTAAGCCATTGACTAAAGCCTCCAATTAGATTTTTGAGCCTTTATGATGACACTATGAATGCAAAATCACCCAAGGGTAGTGTTTGGAAGGTGGAAAAATGTCAATTTTGGATGAGCAGCCAGATGCATAATCATGCCAAATGCATTAGGTGGTTCAAGGCATTCTAAATTGGCATTGTTGTTACCTGTTGACATACAATGAGTTTATTAAAACACTTTCCTCTGACTTGTAACTCACAAATTCTCTGACTCTAAGGGACTATAAATTCTGTTACGGATCTGTGTAAGCAGCAAGCTCTGGGACTGAAAAATGAAGTGCAGTTCTAGAGAGGCAACTTAAGGCTGTCTGTAAAAGTGAGCAAATCCCCCACTGAGCATTAAAAAAAACCCTCTGGGTGGTTTCCTCCTTCAGAACAACTCCATAGTTCTTTTTTTTTTTTTTTCAGAGTAAAGGAGGACATTTATTTCAATTCATTTTTTTATATAGTGCCAAATCACCACAAACAGTTATATTGTAAGGTAAAGACCATACAATAATTACAGAGGAAACCCAACAATCAAAACAGTGCCCCATGAGCAAGCACTTGGCAACAGTGGGAAGGAAAAACTCCCTTTTAGGCAACATTAAAAGAAAAGAATTGACTTCTCATATCATGGCTTTGGTTTACAGACTTTATAAAAGATGGATGTAGTCATCCCTGGCTCCTGGGCTGCGCATCTAGAAC
Source organism: Pterophyllum scalare (assembly GCA_024447675.2). NCBI lineage: Eukaryota > Metazoa > Chordata > Actinopteri > Cichliformes > Cichlidae > Pterophyllum > Pterophyllum scalare. Next base: position 249,003 of record JAMQGT020012540.1, on the reverse strand, counting down.
CCAAAACAGGAGCATTTTGGCTTCTGCTATGCTGTTTTTCAAGGGTTTTTTGAGTCAGAAATTGTTTTATCTGGAAAAGAGAGTGCAGTGCTAAGCTATCAGATAATGCTAGAAAGCTTGGTTAGTAAACGTAATCTATAAACTGTGCAGATGCACATTTTTGACCAGGATATATCCTTCAATGCATATATTAAAAAAAACATGTAGAACCGCTTTTTTGCATTTGCGCAATATTTCTAAAATTTGAAAAGTCCTGTCTCAGTGTGATGCTGAAAAGCTAATTCATGCATTTATTACTTCCAGGCTGGACTATTGTAATTCATTACTATCAGGCTGTCCTAAAAACTCCCTGAAAAGCCTTCAGCTGATCCAAAACACTGCAGCTAGAGTACTGACAGGGACTAGAAAGAGAGAGCATATTTCTCCCATATTAGCTTCTCTTCATTGGCTCCCTGTTAAATGCGGAACTGAATTTAAAATCCTTCTCCTCACATACAAGATCTTGAATAATCAGGCCCCATCTTATCTTAAAGACCCCATAGTACCGTATCACCCCAACAGCGCACTTCGCTTTCAGACTGCTGGCTTACTTGTGATTCCTAGCATACTTATTAGTAGAATAGGAGGCAGAGTCTTCAGCTCGTCTGTGGAACCAGCTCCCAGTTTGGATTCTGGAGACAGACACCTCTCTAATTTTAATATTATGCTTAAAACTTTCATTTTTGTTCAAGCTTAGAGTTAGGGCTGGATCAGGTGACCCTGAACCACCCCTTAGTTACGTTACAATAGGCCTAGGCTGCTGGGGGCTTCCCATGATGCACTGAGCCTTGCTTCTTCACTCATCTCTTTTTCACTCTCCATGTGTTTATACACTGTTGCACTAAATAATTATTAAACAATTTTAAACTCTAGCTCTCTCCCATGTGTATCCTTTTTCCTGTTTCTTCTTCAGAGGTTTCTTCCTGTTAAAAGGGAGTTTTTCCTTCCTATTGTCACCAAGTGTCTTTACCCTTCAATATTCGAGAGGGTGTTTACCCCAGCAGTCTTCATTCTACAATAGCAGTCGCCTCAATCTTACAGCTGCTATTTTAAATAAAACTGAACTGAACTGGTCAAAATCTACAATCATAAAATATCTCCATGAATGTCAATACGGATGCTTTACAACAAACCACTAGTTACACTCAAGAATAGTAGCATCAGATTAGACTTTGCCAAAAAGCATCTTAAAGAACCTGCACGATTTGGAGAAAAAAGAACTGATTTCAACCAGATAAAGGACGCTTTCAATTACTGATGAAATAACTGAAAGCAGCCAGACCCACCAACAAGCAGCAACTGAAGGTGCCAGAACGTTGCAAGGGAGGGAATACAGCATTTGGTAATGTCCAAGGATTCTAGACTTTAGGTGGTCTTTGACTGCAGTGGATTATCATTTAAGCATTAAATACAAAATCCTTAAATTTAAAATTGTAAGTTTGTTCAAATCTCTGAAAATGGGGTGCTAACACATGGCTGTAAAAACAGTCAATGCAATACTTTTATTAAACCCTTTGAAAAAAAGTTGAAAGTCTGCACTTCAATCATATCTTGATTTTTTAAATTTAAAATCCACTGTGGTGGTGTAGAGAAAAAAAAGGGGGAAAAAAAGAATCACTGTCCAAAAAGTATAGACCTAACCATGTGACTCTATTGTTCTACAGTGTAAGTACTTAAAAATAGAGCTAAATTTACAGCATAAACAAAACAAACTAAATGATCATAGTTCAACAATGGGCCAGTGGGATGTCATAGCATGACACAAAGTGCAGTGACTAGTCACAAGTTACACTTCCTGTGTAAAGTTTACAATTAGCACATCTGAGTGAGAAAATTTTCTTTTTAAAAATGTATTTAGGCCAACATGGTAGCATGGTGGTTACCACTGTTGCCTCACAGCAAGAAGGTCATGGGTTAGAATCCACCACCTGTCTGGGATCCTTCTGTGTGGAGTTTGTATGTTCTCCCCATATCTGTGTGGGTCTTCTGTGGGTACTCTGGCTTCCTCCCACAGTCCAAAGACATTCAGTTGGTTCTTTTAGTTAGTGTTTCTTTTAACCTGGGGTTAGGTTAATTTTGTTGCCCCTGTGACGGGCTGGCGACCTATCCATATCCATAGTGTACCTTGTGTCTCACCCTATGGCACCCCCCCCACCCCCACGCACACACTCTCACACACTCACACTCTTTTCCCATATTTAGAGACATTTAGAGGCTGACTGTGGTGACATCAGTGTAATGTGTGTAGATCTAATTTGGACACCCTTGTGACGGTTATACTCAGACAAGGGGGTCTTTTGACCAGAAAACCCCTCTGGCAAAGGTAACTGGAGGTCCTTGTGGCATGTGTGCAGGGACCGACAAGGGTAACAAAGGCCCAGGCAGCAGCATATTTACGTGCCTTCAGAGAGCTGCACGGAAGCCACAGGGAGCAATCGAGAACCAAAGCCAACAGACACCCCTGTCACACTGCCAAAAGCAGAGTGGGTGCGCGGCCCTTAGCAATTCTGGAAACAGATAGAGCTGCACGCAAACTTACCCTTCCACAGGTTCACCTACAGAAGCCTTGTTACAATTTGTTGACTTTCTGGCATGTTGGCTAAGCCTCAAATAATAAATATGGGCAAAGATGAATGAAAGGGCTATGCTGGATTTACATGTATAAGAAAAAAGAAGAGATTTAGGGTTAAAAAGAGGGGCTGGAGCCTATCCTAGTTGTCACAGAGAGAGAGGTGGGATACACCCTGGACAGGCCGCCAGTCTATCACAGGGTAAAAATAAGAGTTCTATAGTGAAAATGAACGAGACAGAAAAGTATTTATTTTATAATCTTGCTTATCGTGTTTTGATAATCTTTGGACTGAAACTGAAAATACAATTTAATTCGGCCAGCCCTAACTTCACCCCTGACAAGCAAAGTCAATAGCATTTATTATTTTGTTACAATAGCTCTTGCCAAAGGGCTAAGATATAGTAAGGACCAAGCAAACAGCCAGTTCTTGAAGTTAATGTGCTGAAAGCAGGAAAAAAATGGATAAACATGTGCATCTCAGCTCAGTAAATGATCAGCTTTGAATGGTTAGGCATCTCCAAAACAACAAGTCTCATAAGATCTTAAATTAAGTAATTTAACACCACCAAAGATTGCATATTTGCATGGAATCAAATTTATTCACATGATCAACAAACTGCCAGCTAGCATGTCAGTGTGTTTGAATTGCTAATACCAGATCTACTGTATAGACATTAATTTGGCTGTTTTTAAAGGTCAAAGACTGTAAAGGAGAGAGTGTGAGCTGCCCTTACCAGACAGCAAAAATATTGCTCGTAATACTCGGTCATCATTTCTTTTTAAATATATTTGTTAGCTGCAACTGATGTTTTGTATACATGATTATCTAGGAGACCATTCCAGGAAAGCCAGACCATTGGGTGTTCCTGTTAGTAATCCTAATCAGACTGTAACCACTGCAATCTACTGCCCACTATACATCATGCATGTAACTGAGCAGTGCAAAAGAACAAAATTTGGTGAATATGAGTTGTTCTTTTTCATCAGTGTTCCTAATTGCTCCTCCTCTTCTCACTCTCCTCTCGCATCTGTTGGTATTTACAAAGTCAATTATTTCTGGGTTTTTAAAAAATCCAGTTAGCTTATCAACAGCTTGCATCCAGCTGAACACCCTCACTCACGTCTGATTTCAGAAAAATGGATAAGATCAATCGACTGACTTAAAAAGTAGACTCTCTCTGTCTTTTCTTTCTAGGGGAAATGCTTTTGTTAGGCAGACAACCCCCAGGGCACAAAATCTAGTGGGCACCTCAAACAGGCTCTAATGTTCTTTTAACATAAAAGAAACCTTCAACTTCTGACTGCTTCCCTACAAAGTCCATCCTTTTCCAAATACCACCACCAATATTTGTATAGCTGGTTTGCAAATCAATTGCTTTTTAACAAACCACAATAATGTTCTTTATTTTTTATATTTCTGTATGCCAGTGTGATGAACACCAAAGAAACCTTTATTTGAACTATATAAAGTAACGAATACCTTGACTGAGGCTAAAAACTAAATAAATAAATACATGAGCAAAATAAGAGCAAAGAAACTGACAGGGAAGACAGCTAATGTATCAAGGCATAAGTGAAACAATGAAAACAACACTGCAGTAACAATGTAATAACCACCAGATCTTACAAAGGCTCACACACACATGCTGACCTGGTAGAAGCCAGTGGTCTCCCGATCCAGAGAGCGGCTGACTGACACGACTCCTGAATCCATGTCAATGGTGAAGAGACCTTTGGGATCCTGGTCAGCACCAGGGCCTGTCAGTCGAAAGATATGTTTCCTTGGCTCCCCTGACGAAATCACCTGCAGCCATATAGACAAATGCACACATAAACACACAAACAGACACACACAAGTATCAACATCCTGAACAATTCTAAGCGGTACCCATTTAATTTTAGTCAGCTCATTTTCTGAAACAAATAATCAGCCAATTACGATTTCTGTTATTTTCCTTTTTCAAAGCACAGTTCCTCAAAAAAGCACATATTACTTTGTTTTTGAGAAAGAAGCTCACTGAGGCTTCAGTGGTGATGGAAATCCCTGATAACTACCAATCAAAAGTTTATATCAGCTAAGACTTTGATTTAATTTCATCAGTTGGTAAATTCATCATACATCTAAAACAAGAACGTTCACATCATTTCTCTGAACACTGGAGGCCTGCTGTGACCACTTGCACAGACATGATCGGATTTTGATAAGATAAAGAAAGTAAAACAGTTAAATAATAATTAACACAAAAATCAGTTTCTTAATAATTACAGTGAGGATTTTATGTTTTGTTGTTGCTTTTATTATTATGTAGGCTACAGGAAAAATATTTTGAACTAAACACTACACTAAACACTATGAACAAAGCAGTGATGCTTTTCAGGAATTCTGCCAAGTTAGTTGGATGCAAATTTTATTTCCTCAGGCAGAACTGTTCTGACCCAGGTACTTTTTTGATAGATGCACTCACATGAGTCTGTCGCAGCCAGCAGCATTCATGGGTACCCCAGGAACAGGAACAGGCCGGTTCAGAAAAGAACAAAAGAGAAAACAAAGCAAGTTAGACACACATAAAAAGTTAGATATATGGCCAAATATTAAGTTCCTGAAAGGTTTGATGGGCAACTCTTGAGGAACTACGTGAAATATAAGCCCAACTAAACGCCAGTGTGAGACATGTTCTACCAACTTCATCATCAAAACATCAAATAAGGAAATGTCCTTGTGAAAAGTTGTGTTCTATGCCTGCAATAAAGTTCAAAAAGAAGCAACAATGTTAAAGATGTTCTGTTGGTGAATGGTAGACCAACACCTTACCAAGATGCTTGATGTTGGTTCTTCCTTTGATTTCTTACCCATCATAGTTTGGGCCTTTCTGGAAATATAGTAATATATATACTTTTTTTTTCCTTTGCTCAAAGTTTGAAAACTGATATGATAAAATAGTTTCAAGATGATTTTTTTGTGTGTCTTGACACGTTACATACGTGTACCAAATTTGATACATTTATGTGGAACACGGTGGTGGGGCTCATTTTCAACATCATAGGTGGCGCTATGGAACTTCTTTTCTTTAAGACCCATGCCTGAAACCAATAAAATATGTAAATTGCACCAGATCTGATGCATGTGTAAAATTTAATGAGTTTTTGAGCATGTTTAGGCCCTCAGAAAGGCAATTCATTTGAAAGAAAAAAGAAAGGGAGCAATTACAATTGAGCCTTTGCACGTTTTCATGCTCGGGCCCTAATAAAACAGACAAATGAAATCAACAAAACTCCAGAGCTTGTAAAGGCCACGCATGTCTTTTTATAGCGTGTCCGTCTCCCAAATCCAAACTGGGAGCTTTTCCACAGAAGAGGGGCTTAAAGCTGAAGGCTCTGCCTTCCATTCTACTTTAAAGTATCCTAGTAAATGCAAGTAATTTTAATGTTTCTTATTTAAACAAGATCACTAAACAGCTGAGGACTAAATTATAATACATCTCCTGATTTCACATGAATTACGGGGGAACACTTTGAGGCATAATCACAAAAGTTCAGTGAGCAGATATGGCAAAGGGTGTCCAGTGGTGGTAGCGGTTAACACATACTCTGCCAGCTAAAGGTTGCTTGTTCAATTCCAGCTGGTGACACAAATCCCCTTTGAGGTTGCGTCAGGAAGGATATCTGCTAACTCAAACATGCAGAACTATCTGCTGTGGTGGCCCCGTGTGGCAAGGGTGCTGCCGAAAGTAGCTGCTGATTCATCTTCGTGAAAGTTAAGCTACTGCAAAACTTATTTTTTTATCAGTGTGCATATATAAATAATATGTTCATTATATCAGTGGTTGAAATCAATGAGTTATTTGAGGCCGTTTCTAATTTCAAGTGTTTGCCATCCCCACATAAACACACAAAGGGTCATCACCAGTGTCAGCACTCTTTTGGGCATCAGCACTGTCACTGTGTCAAAGATCTAAATGGTCACCCTGTATGGTGCCTGTGATAAGAGAAATCCCATGAAGCTGCCTTTAATGAGAATGCACTTCAGTGGGACAGCAGCTAAAATGAAGGCCTTTCTACTCCTACTTGAAAGAGCATGGGACATGAGACTACTGCGTTACAAGCCTATGCCAGATGAAGCTGAAATGCTTATAGCCTCTCCAGAGCTCTCTGCCATTTATCTCGATGTCCCGCTTCATCTTTTCCCTCCGCTCCCTCCTGCTCTTAGGCTACTTGCTCCCCCGCTTGTTACTCTCTCTAATATGTCCATCCTCGCTCTTCTGTTAAGCCTTCACATCGCCTTCTATAGTTATCATTTTCCATTTTTCTGTATCACATCCTCTTGTGCTCACTGCTTCTACTTGTTTTTTTGTTTGCCATACCAAATGAAGACAAAGAAATATCCAAAATTTCACAAAAGCATAATAGTATTCAGCTTTTTAAGAATAAGTATTCACATGCTAAGGATATCAATTTCAATTCAATTCGATTTGATTAAGTTCAATTTTATTTATATAGCGACAAATCACAATAAACAGTCACCTCAAGGCACAGTTTATTGTAGGGTAAAGACCCTACAATAATTACTGAGAGAGCCCAACATTCAAAACGACCCCATATATACATCCCAACGGTGGGAAGAAAAACTCCCTTTTAAGAGGAAGAAACCTCTGGCAGAACCAGGCTCAGGGAGGAGCAGTCATCTGCCATGGCCACTTGGGGCTGAGGGGAGAGAGACAGGACAAAAGACACACTGTAGAAGAGAGCCAGAGATTAATAATAAATGATTAAATACAGAGTGATGTATAAGCAGAGTAAAAAGAGGTGAATGAAAAGAAACACTCAGTGTATCATGGGAACCCCCCTAGTAGCCTAGGTCTATTACAGCACAACTAAGAGATGGTTCAAGGTCACCTGATCCAACCCTAAGCTTGATGAAAATGTAAGTTTTAAGATTAATCTTAAAAATAGAGAGGGTGTCTGTCACCTGAATCCAAATTGGGAGCTGGTTCCACGGAAGAGGGGCCTGAAAGCTGAAGGCTCTGCCTCCCATCCTACTCTCTCAGTATCCTCGGAACCACAAGTAAGCCAGCAGTCTGAAAGTGAAGTGCTCTATTGCTGTGATACAGTACTATGGGGTCTGATTATTCAAGACCTTGTATGTGAGGAGAAGGATTTTAAATTCTATTCTATATCTAATAGGGATCCAATGAAGAGAAGCCAATATGGGAAAAATATGCGCTCTTTCTTTCTTGTCCCTGCCAGTACTCTAGCTGCAGCATTTTGGATCAGCTGAAGGCTTTCCAGGGAACTTTTAGGACACCCTGATAGTAATGAATTATAATAGTCCAAGCTTAGAAGTAATAAATGCATGGATTAGTTTTTCAGCATCACACTGAGACAGGATGGTTCTAATTTTAGAAATATTGTGCAAGTGCAAAAAAATTAGTCCTACAAATTTGTTTAATATCTACACTGAAGGACATAATCCTGGACTCCAAGATTTCTCACAGCATTACTGCAGGCCAAGGTAATGCCAACCAGAGCAAGTATCTGGTTAAACACCATGCATCTAAAATTTGTGGGGCCAAGAACAATAACTTCATTTTTATCTGAATTTAAAAGCAGGAAATTAGAGGTTATCCAGGCCTTTATATCTTTAGGATATTCATGCAGTTTAACTGATATGTGTCATCTGGCTCAATTGATAGATAAAACTGGATATCATCTGCATAATGATAAAAATGTTTGCAATGCTGCCTAAATGAAGCATGTATAGTGTAAATAAAACTGGTCCTAGCACAGAACCCTGTGGAACTCCATAATTAACCTTAGTGTCTGAAGAAGACCCCCCATTTACATGAACAAATTGGAGTCTATTAGATAAATAGAAAAGAGTGAGCGAGACAATCACTCACAGATGGAAAAGATGGAAGAAAGAGGGAAAGAGAGACAGAGAAGTTATTTTTAAAGATAAGGACTGCTCAGGGACATATGATAATCTGTAAGTTTAAAGCTTTAAAAAAAATCAGATCTTGGATCTGTGATGTGAAGTTAAAATCAGATCTTGGATTTGTATATGATGTGAAGTTATGGGTTTTCATATTGTGAAATGTCCTGTAAACAAACTGAGGTACACCAACTTTGTGTTATTCAAAGGTTGCATGAAAATACTGCTGTTTATTGCAGGATAAACAGGTGAGTTTACAGTAAAGCTCTGTGTTGGACTGGTGCACAGCAGCTGTGGTGTTCATAATCTGACTTACAGGTTACATCAGTGCAGCAGAGATGAGTTTGAATTGAAGCTGATGGTTCATTTGCTGGATTCCATCTGTATACCAACTGCATATTGTCAGTATAAAGACAGTATAAACAGCATACTGTCAGTGCATGGGGTGGAAATCAGCTAAGATAGCTCGTAAAATACTGGGTTACATCTCATTGAATTAGGTTGTGTAAATCCACATAGAGCAGTAAACCTCAGAACAGCAGCAGCTGATCGCACCTGCACATGAAGAAAATCTACTGGTGCAGAGTCACCCTCTACAATGTAGGTAAAAGCAAATAGAGCTATTTTTAAATTCTCTCTTTTTCTCTAATTATGTTCTACACAATAGTGTTCAGGCTGAGTGCATTTATTAGAATTTAGAATTTAGATTGAAATAAAGTTTGTATTCTCATGTGTTAATATTTTTTTTTTTATTACTATACTAATATAGCACAAGGTTCAGTTAGCTTTGCACAAAAATAGCTGGTAGAAATGTCCCCCAAAGAGCTTGGTGGTGGTGGGGCTTCCGTTTAGGACTATTCTTCCTCCTCACATTCACCCAGCTGGTCTGCTTTCCCGTCTGCTTGGGATCTGCTGGGGGAGAGCTGACACAAAGAGCAGGATAATGTGGAAAGTACAGGAGAAGCAGCCCTGCTGTTAGTGAGTCGCTACGAACCTAAGCTAATAACTGCCCTAAGGTAGTGAGTTCCTAAAAATACACTAATTAAATGTGAATATAATTTAAAAGTGATTCAGCACATGAAGATTACACTATGAAATATGTTGTTATCTAGATTAATCGAGCTACACAGTGACAGCGCCACCCCTGAGAGACAACTGTATTCTCCATCTAGTTTCACTGTATTCTTTAATACAATGAAACTATCATTGTTTTCCTCGTCTTTATTGTCTTGTGAGGACATGGAGCTAAAAGAAAATCTGCTAGTGCACATACTCAAACAGGTGGCATAGCTGTCAATAAAGACAGAGATATTTCTGGTCTGTAATCACAGTGACAGCCAGCACCTGCAGAGAGTGACAAACTGGGTCAGATGAAGAAAACTGAAAAAGAATGAGGTACAACATTAGTTGGATTCACAGATGGCTTGGCATCAAACTTTGATAGATGCGGGGGGAGTGGGGAAAAAACAAGAACAGTTGTAGAGGGAGGCTGGATGAAGGGAGAACGAGTGAGAGACTAGGAAGCGGAGAGCATGCGAGACGGAGAGATCACTGATAAAGATACAATAACTTCAGCTGGAGAGTAACTGAAGTGTCAGGAGAAGTTTAGACTGATTAGACAATGTCTCTGTGGGGTAGAAGTGTGATAATTTACTGTGCTCGTAGACACATACTCACTCTGATGTACATGCATGCTGGCAAAGAAATGTGCACCCAGTGGCTTTGTCTCCACTGAGTCTGTCTCCCTCTGTGTGTGAGTGGGAGGACTGATGGGAGAATCTCACCTCTTTCTATCAGCTCTCATTACCAGCCAAGCATACATGAAAGACTGTGGGGCTTGTGATACTGCAGAAAGATGACAAGAGGTGTGGCGCTGCTCTGCAACACCAAACACCTCTGAGCACGCTGAGAAAGCGACCAGCAAAACAATAGATCAACAACAACAGAGTGTGTGTTTATAAGTACTGGTTTTGGTGTCTGGAGCATGCAAATGTGTGTTAGCACGATGCCACAATCTTCCCAGAAGTGACGGTCCCAACAAATTTACCTCAAACCCAGACTGTGCAATGCTACACAACAGGACAAGGATTCAAAGCACACCAACAAATCTGCAACAGAAAAAGAATCAAAGTGTTGCAACGATCTAAAGTCCAGACCTCAGTCTGATTGAAATGCTGTGACTGGACCTTAAGAGTGCTATACATAAACAAATGCTGGCAAACCTCAACAAACTGAGCGGGCCAAAATTCCTCCACAACGACGTGAGAGACTGATAAAGTCATATAGAAAACAATTACTGCAAGTTATTGGTGTTAAAGGTGGTTCTGCAAGGTACTGAATCATAGGGTTTACACAGGACTACATACAGTTTTGTGAAAACTTTCTTTTTAACATGACTGCATGTACACAGACATCCTCCTTAAAAAAATAAAGTAAATGCAAAGAAAAAAAATCACACCATTACCATGCAAAATCTCTCCCCACACAAACACACTTATACTAGTCATGTCCCCGTGCTTTGTAAGGGAGAATGAGGAAGTATTTTGTGTGTGTGTGTGTGTGTGTTTGTGTGTGAGTGTGTGTGAGTGTGAGAGAGAGAGAGAGAGAGAGTATGCACTAGCATCCCTCAGTGGTGCTTCTGTTATCCCTGTCAAGGTCACACGGCCAGCTGCGAATGACAATCACCAGCCATAAAAGGACTCCTGGGACCATGCCAGTATGTGTGTGTGCATGTATCCATGTGTGTGTGTATGTGTACAAGCATGCAAAGCTTGGACCAGTGCTTTGCCTGATTGTCCTGCCACTCCAGCCTGCTAATGAGAGGGACGAGACAAGGCGGAAAGGCCTAGTGAAGACATGGACAAATAGAGCAGAGCGATTCCTTCACACTGGGCGATGGGAAAAACAGTTGGGCTAATTAACATGCTTTGACTGGTTAGTAAGGCCACTGCTAATCATTAGCCATCAGCCAATGCAATTTGAGCCAATCACAACAAGCCTGAGAGGAGCAACAATCAAGAGGAACCCATGTGGGAAAAAAGGAAGCATGAAAATAAGAGTGTTATTAAGCATCAAGACTGTGCTAAGAGGGTCAACTGGAACTGCTGTAATGGGAAATTCTGCTCTTGAAAACAAACTGCAGTTCACACAGTAGCAAGTCCTTGTCACCTTTATAAGTGTTTCTTTTTTTCAAGACAACAACTCAGTGACATTTAAACTCACACACCCACAAACAATGCAGAGCATAGAAAGATGCTAGTTTTCATGATTGGCAGAACGATGAGCAGTCTTTCAATCTTGTTTAGGCTCACACTCGGACAGCATCTCTCACGTGCATAGTTCACAGCCGACAAATCTGTTCTTTATTGCTTCCTCTCTTTTTTGTAAGCCCCTCTCATCAAAATGGATTTCACATCTGCTCCGTGTGTCTGGAAATCCAAGCAAGAATTGGAATTTGCGTCAGATGGTTTTAACGAAAACCATAATGGGGATGGTTATCATGCTGAAAGACAGACAGTGAGATAAAGTGAAGAACGTTGTGGTCTTCGTAAGACAATTAAGATAATCAGTTAGATGTCACAAGAAGGCCTGAAGGCTGCCTACTTTTCTAATGTTTTGAGCTGTCACAATACAACTTACTCACTGCTTGGATGCTCAGATACAGCAGTGGTGTTAAATACTTTATGTAAAAGGAGAAGCAATAACAGGAAGACGAAGATAAAGTGGTTGGAGAAAAGATGGAGCAGTAAAAAAACAAACAAAAAAAAAACACTACAGATGACAGACAGCAGATAGAGGGTGAAAAGACAATGGAAACATACAAACTGACAGGCAGAGCAAATCAGGTTGCACTCCTCACTGAAACAATGAAACAAAGGTGCTAGACACGTCTATTCACTGTACTGTATTTGAGGCTGTGGCCACAACCAAACCAGGGCTTCATTCCTCTCACCAAAAAGAACTTTATTGGAGCTGTCATGTCAAGTCAGACGCATTGAGTTGATTTGTGAGCTGGACCCAAAGGTAAGGAAGGATAAACACAGGGTGAAAAACTGACAGTTCCAGTACAATACAAAAAGTTAAAACTCCTCCACTGAAGGGTTTGAGACTTCAGGTTTACACATTGGAGACTTTGTTATTTAATGAATTTTCCACCATGTGTTTTGTTGCTACACTACAAATTTGTGCTTTGTTTAAAGTTAACCAGTGAGTCTGACTTAATGGATTTTTGGAATTGGTAACCAACTAATAAGAACCTTACCATTAGGATCCCAAACTTGATCAAACTATTGCTTGGATTTATTGCATGGATTTCAGAGCGTAGCCACACACTCCAATAGCAGAATAAGACAGATGAACTTAAAACACTCTGTGTTCAACACTGCTTTGCTGTTTGACTCTCAATTACATTCTATCCTGTGTTACTGAGGGTTCAGTTTTCAGTTTGATTTTCTTTGGTCATCACTTGTGATTGGCTCCCAACCAGATTTAATAGGGTGTCATGACTTTGGGAGATTTGAAACATCCATTACATAAAGGGAAAACAGCTCAAAACTGGAGCAAACTGATCGCTCTTCAATCTAGCAGGAGAGACCCAGTATTCTGAACTTTCCAAAATCACACCAATGAGTCAAGTAATTTTAAGGTGTTTTGTAAAATAGGCAACTTAGGTATTTCCAGTCTTCAAAATGACCCAGTTTCCAATGCATGGCTTAACAGCCTACCAAAAACTAACACCGCAATAACTAGAATGGCTGTGAAGTAAGAAGTTCATTAAAAAAAAAAGGTTCAACTGTCTGAAACAAAGATTTAAGATGGTAGTGAGACCTGCTATGATATAAGGTTTGGAGACGGTTGCAGATGACAAAAAGACGGGAGGAAGAGCTGGAGGTGGCAGAGTTGATGTAGATAGTAGATATACTGGACAAACAATGTTGAATTTTGCAAAACATTATCCAGTTTCAGTAATGCATGGTGCAGGCAAACAAGTAGGGAATTGTATAATCAAGATGCTTGGATGACTGGCAGAATTAACTGTATAGTATTCAGGGTCCACAGACTTTTTCCTTGAACCTTGAAGTTATCAGCCTTCTATCCACGCATGATTAAACACTGGGGATTAAACATTTATTCACATGATTTGCTTCCTAAATAAAATAGTCCTATCAGCAGAAACTGAAGTGGCATCTACAGAGAGAAACATTTAAGCATATCTGTTTCATTGCATGTTCCAACTGCTATGTGAGTTTTTGTGAGCAGTTTGGAGCTCCCAAGGGAGGGCAGGGGAGAGACCTCTGTATCAAAACAATTCCACAGCTAGCAGGAGGTGTGACATAAACAACAAGGTTCTTACCCTTCCCCTGTGAGCCCTCTTGACAGCTGACCCACCCAAGCCTCTACAACACAAGCCACTACAATACACACACACACACACTGCACATGTGCATGTATTCGCACAGTACCACATCCAAATTGTAGTCCTCTCAGTCACCACCCTCCCCTGCTTCCTACAGCTTATCTCAAAGAGGGAAGAAGGAAGTATGAAAAATGAATGCCTGCCATGTGCAAGTGGTATGTTGTATATGAAGAAGGAGAGCTATTGGTGTGGAAAATCAATTTCTCCAAGTTACCAACACAGCTTCTATTAGGTAAAATAGCCAACATTAGCCTGTCTTCTCATGCAGAGCTGAGTGTGGAGATTGAGGGATGAAGTGATATAGGCATGAGAGGAAAATGGATGGAATGTGCAAATAAAAGTGATGAGAAGCAGGAAATGGGGCAAAGAGAAGGACAGTTAAGAGACCCCAATGAGAGACCAAGAATAATCAACGTCATGTACGCGCAATGCTTCTGTTGGTTACCGCTGCTCCTGAAGCACTGTTTAACACTCAATCACCATCAAGTCCATAGCATACTGAAGAAATAATGTGTCCCACACAGATTAGACTATTATGCTGATTCTTGTCTTCCTGCTGTTGACCAGACAAGAAATTTGCATAACCCCCTCGGACTACAGATGTCCCTCAAAAGCATCACCTGGTGGCCTGACATATGCACACAGAGTCAGTCCAGTCCAACCTTGTATATCTCCAGGCTCCACAGGAACCATACTGAATACAGCATTAGTATGAGAGGTAGACTCAGGCTCTGTGCTATGGTCATGCTCTCCAGGGTACAATTATCCATTATGCACAGGGCTCAGTTTGGGATATCTTTTTATTTTAGTCTCAGTGAGCATTGAAAGATGTGGATGATCTCTTAGTGCCTAGCCTTAGAACAAAGCGTATTAATAAAAGCTTTGTAATACAGATCAAGATAAATACCTTACACAGGTACCAAAGTGAATGACTTTTGGCTGATCATTTGTTCTACAATAAATCAGGTGAACTGATTTACCTGTTGCAGAGATTTCTCATGTCAAAAAGTCAAAAAAACATGTCTGGAAGAGAAAATGGAGGACTTTCAAGCACGTGAGTATATAATGACAGGTTTATTTAAAGAGTTTCAGTCAGTTTTTCAGCATTCATCACAGTGAAGGTTACAATTGATCTTCTCATGGCCTCTGACAATGGAGTCATCACTGTGCTTATCCTGTTAGACCTCAGTGCAGCTTTTGATACTGTTGACCATAACATTTTAGTACAGAAATAACAGCATGACATGAGTATTAAAGGTAGTGCACTGCATCATATTTATCTAATAGACTCCAAGTTGTTCATGTAAATGGGGAGTTTTCTTCACACATTAAAGTTAATTATGGAGTTTGACAGGGTTCTGTGCTAGGACCAATTTTATTTACACTATACATGTTTCCCTTAGGCAGTATTATTAGAAAGCATTGCATAGATTTTCATTCTTATGCAGATGATACCCAGTTTTATCTAGCCACAAAGAAACCAGAACCAGATCCTTGCTCTGGATGGCATTACCTTGGCCTCCAGTAACACTAGAAGAAATCTTGGAGTCATTTTTTGACTAGAATAGGTCCTTCAATTTACACATTAAGCAAATACCATATGTAGAACAGCTTTTTTGCATTGTGCAATATTTCTAAAATTGGAACCACCCTGTCTCGGATTACCAGGCTGTTCTAACAGCTCCCTGAAAAACCTTCAGCTGATACAAAATGCTGCAGCTAGAGTACTGACAGGGACTAGAAAGAGAGAGCATATTTCTCCCATATTGGTTTTTCTTCATTGGCTCCCTGTTAAATCCAGGAGAGAATTTAAAATTCTTCTTCTCACATACAAGGTCTTGAATAATCAGGCCCCATCTCATCTTAAAGACCTCATAATAGAACACTTTATTCTCAGACTGCTGGCTTACTTGTGGTTCCTAGGATGATTAAGAGTAGAATGGGAGGCAAAGCCTTCAGCTTTCAGGCCCCTCTTCTGTGGAACCAGCTCCCAGCCTGGATTCAGGAGACAGACACCCTCTCTATTTTTTAAGATTAGGCTTAAAACTTTCCTTTTTGATAAAGCTTATAGTTAGGGCTGGATCAGGTGACCCTGAACCACCCCTTAGTTATGTTGCAATAGATCTAGGCTGCTGGGGGGTTCCCATGATGTGTGTTTCTTTTCATTCACCTATTTTTGCTCTGTTCATACCCCACTGTGCATTTAGTCACTAGTTATTATTAATCTCTGTCTCTCTTCCACTGTGTGTCCTTTGTCCTGTCTCTCTCCCCTCAGCCCCCACTGGTTATGGCATATGACTGCCCCTCCCTTATCCTGGCTCTGCCAGAGGTTTCTTCCTGTTAAAAGGGAGTTTTTCCCTTCCCACTGTTGCCAAGTGCTTGCTCATGGGGGCCATTTTGACCATTGGGTTTTCTCTGTAATTATTGTAGGATCTTTACCTTACAATATAATGCACCTTGAGGCGACTGTTTGTTGTGATTTGTCGCTATATAAATAAAATTGAATTGAATAATTTGCCATACAAGTAATCAGCTGTGTCATCTCACCCTTGGCCTTTTCACCAGGGGTCAAGCTAATGCCAATTAAATGTTCCTAATTAAAACTCAAATTGTCACCATGTGAAAATCACCTTTCATTGACAGGCTGTCCTAATGATAGGTTTGTAAATTAGTAACACTATAGATTAACACAATTATTTTTTATGCCTCAATGCAGCCATGGTTGGAGGAATTTTAAATATGATGGAAATGGAGACACTGATGATATTTCAGATTTGGTTGGATACTGAACTGATGACACTAATGTTTTAAGAGCAAGCAAACAACCTCAGGGCAGTATTTTCCCTACTGGTGAAACTTCATAAGATTAAACGGAGTAACTGGTCTGGCTTGATTAGTGACAATTTGCCATGCTTTTTAAAAAAAAATAAAATAAATTTCTTATTTCAGTTTCAGCTTTGTCTTAATTATGTGTTTCCTGAAAAAAAATAAAATGTGCACATAGTAGTTTACAGAACTTTAACTGAAAGGTTGTGTATTTACACCTAACATGCATGGTATGAAACAATTATCTTGTTATTTTTTATTATATTTGCTAGAGATGTACCAAATTTAAAACTCTTTTATTATACTGACTTAAACTGAAAAGGGTATTTATCAACCTCACGTCATGACGACATCATTACAAATGTATGTACACTGTAATATACATATTTCATATACTCCAAAACTACATGAAACCCTAATATATTCATCAAACTAAATTAGTAAATAATCTTAACTAAAAGAAAATTTGTATTACATCACAGTATGTCTAGATGTTATTACTATTTTTAAGTGAACTGATGGCATTTGAAATTGTAACAGCTTTCCAAATTGTCCCAAACTATGGCTGAAACTGAACATCTCCAAATCTCAAACTCTGGCATAGCTAACTTACACGCTTCCTTGAGGAGTGAAGACTTCATGAAATTCCAATCAGCAAATGCAGTGTCTGTGATTGTGTTTTTAATAATTTGCATTTCCCTTCTTGAAGTCACACTTGGGTGCTTGAGCTCCAAATAAGATATTGAAATTTCTACCTGCGTCGATCGTGATATCCAAAACACAAGAACTAACTCAGCCTCTTGGATTAGAAAGTCATGTCTTAAAAATGATTGCTCTTAAGTGTAAAAGTGTATCATCGAATAAGAGTCTGTTACCAAACAACATTTTGTAGGTACCTGTCTCTTGTTTATATTGCCACCAATAACCATATTTACCTAAAAAAAAAAAAAACAACATGCTAAATTTCAGTGTAGACTAAACACAGCTGGAAATGTGTGGCATTGGTGCTCCAAATGCAAATTGTTAACAGCAGGACCCAATAATTGATGTAATTAATGCATATTTTATAAACAGTCATTCAAGAAAGTATTTACACCATTTAATTAATTTTCACACATTTCACATTTTAATACTCTCTCAGTAATGTAACAATAATAATCTGATTAGCATTTCAGATAATATTTTTTCAAGTCGTCATAGCTTGTCAAGATATCAAATAAACCAGATAAGTGGGCAATTAAAAACAGCTCAATCTTGTAATTAGTCTGCTTTTGACTGTGTGCAGGATAGATTACTCCTACACCCTTTGAATATTGAAAAGAACTAAAAACTATGAATATATAGTAAAAAAAAAAAAAAACCACTTTAAAGTTTATATGTAAACATATTCCATAAGTGATTCATATTTTGAAGGTTAACTGATCAGAAAGCCTGACAGCCTTAATGATAAAGATAACACTTGATTATTTTTGCCTTTAAAAGTCAATGTTTTTAACTCGTCCACTCTACTGAAATTAAGCTCATTTTTTCACTGCCTACTACAAAATATACCTCTCTACTGTAATTTGTTGTTGAAGTTGCAACAGATTATTTTGTTTTTGTCCATTTTGGTTAAAATCCTGAAAGAAAGCCAATTCAGTTTCAATTTCCTCTTATGAAATACAAACTAGTGCACTTTAAAAGACGGATTAATCTTGGAAATCAAGACAAAACTGAACACATGATCGGAGCATGTGTTTCTTACCGTGCCAATGACCTTGGGAAAGGGAGCTCTCTGGTTCTCGCTTACAACCATAGGAGGAACCAGCAGGGATCTCTTAGATCTGTATGGCAGCTTGTGGCCAATACCCAGGATATCCTACAACACAGAGCAGAGAAACCATATTGTTGAATCTGCCAATAACAGCCCTTACATTTCGCACTTCGAAAAACTGAAATATTCCCACAAGGTCCCTTAAAATCCTTTCAACATTACTTGTTAGCATATTTTTTTCAAATACTAAAACACTACAACATATAAACACGCACACACACACACACACGCACACACGCACAGAGCAAGCTGTCACGTACGCAATGAATACTTTAAAAAATATTAATAGCAGAAAAAACACACTTAGAAAAAGTGCTCATTTCTTTTTTAAAGGAGAGTGGTATATATAATATGTAATGCAAAGGGGCTGAACACCTGCATCTGGCAGGAAGCACCATTTGCCTTACACATTTGGAGAGAAGGGCATATTCTCTGGGAAAACATGAAAATGCATCTCGGCTGCTCTCACTAAATTTTATTTTATAGTCTTCATTTCTGTATTCAGCCTGTATGTTAAATAAGGATGGGAGAGAAAGCAAATCAAAAACAACGATAACAAGAGATGGTAAGAATGAAAAAATGAGCAGTGGCAAGGTTTTGGCAAAGTAATTGAATTGTTCATGCAGAAGGAGCCCGTCTGAAATGTTGTTTTTGCTCTTGAGAACACAATAGCATAATCTAATTTTATCTTCCACCCTCCTGCTGTTGTAAACAAAGACATGCTTTTTACTGTGTAATATTGTGTTAAAAAACGTTCCCTTTCCTTTTCAAATCTCTGATACAGTTAAGGTCTTTCTGCTTTGATGGTGAAAATAATACCGATGAATGACCCCAGGAAGCTGGAACCCAGGCTGCTTGCATAAGGCGATGACCTGTCGGGGGACGGCAGTCTACTGATTGCCTGTATACCTGAACTCAAGCCAAGGAGCACTAAGACCAACGCACATTCAAATACTCTGCAAAAATGATAAAAATATGTCCAGAAAGTTTGAATATAATTTAGTAAATCTGACAAATAGTAATAATAATAAAATATAACACTGATTAAATGTTTATTAATGATGCAGCCATAATCCTGAGACATTTTCTTACATCAAAATTTAATTAGCAAACTGTTTATGTGCCCTCTGTTTGTCCATATTTATGTCTTTTAAGACTCAATATCTGAACATACAGGGGTGGGGAGATGAAGCCACTTGGATTGAAACAGTTGTCTCTGTGCTCATGTTTTAGTGTTGGTTATTTGTCTTTTGGTTACATCCCGTTTTACTTTGAAGGCTAGTTTTTCACATTTATCTCACTAGCTTTTCGTTTAGCTTTTGCTCCTTTCCTCTCCTTCCCTGACTGCTGGTCCCGCCTTAAAGGTCCCCAGTTGTGTCCAGCTGTGTGTCTGCATTTGGTTCTGGCTAAATCATGAAACCAAAACCAAAAGCCGAAACAGAAATTCAGGAGTTCTATTTTGCTGCAATAATATCTCATAACCAGGTAAAAACTATGTCAATACAAGAGTTAAGACACTTCATACCGACATACTTTGAAAAAATACTATTAATATTACTCTCTGTTGCTGTAATTCCGATAACATTTAAATTTTTAATTTTACAAGTAACCATTTGAAAAACATTGTAACTCCGTAAGTGGTCAACAAAAACAGAAAAAAATGAATTTAAACACGAAATGAATGAAAATTTCATTGTTTGAACATGCATGCAGCAGTTAAACAGTTATTTAATGCTGTCCATTCAGTCCAGTCCACTTATATTTCTTTGTTACGATTTGTTTCAAGGAAATAGTCAACACAGCTAATAGATGTGCATATTTTTCTGGTACTGACTTGTTAATCAAGATCTGCATGATGTGTTCTTATTTCGTGCTCAGAGAATCAGCACTCTGTCTTATTTGCCACAAATCTTTTTGTTTGTTTGTTTGTTTTTGTTTTTTTTTAGTTTCTTTTCTATTTTTTTTTCTGTCTGAGTCCTTGGCATTGTTAGCAAAAGTCACTACAGACACTCACTTTTGATTAACCTTACAGGGAACTGGCACTGTGGATGCTTCAACAGCAGGACAGAAAAAGCATTTTCACCACAACTAGGGATATGGAGCAAGACCAAAAAATAAGAGAAAAAGAAAAAAAAACAACCCAAAATTAGCCCATCCAACCACCACATCACTTTGGAAGGCCACTGCTCTATCCTTCCAATAAGTGCAGCAATATTTAGATGCATCCAGATCCCTCTAAAATAATCGTAAGTCAGGCCAAAAGTAATTATCTGCTTAGAGAGCTAATCTACAACCTGCTTCCTGACAACCTAAGGACAATACCAGAGCCATCTATGAGATTCACTTTTCAGCAGAAATGCCATAGTCTTTTATATAAATTAACACAAAAAGTGAAGGAAGTTTACTACTATGGGTAAAGTATTTCGTATATTTATATACACTGCTCAAAAAAATAAAGGGAACACTTAAACAACACAATATAACTCCAAGTAAATCAAACTTCTGTGAAATCAAACTGTCCACTTAGGAAGCAACACTGATTGACAATCAATTTCACATGCTGTTGTGCAAATGGAATAGACAACAGGTGGAAATTATTGGCAATTAGCAAGACACACTCAATAAAGGAGTGGTTCTGCA
Organism: Pterophyllum scalare; assembly: GCA_024447675.2. Taxonomy (NCBI): domain Eukaryota; kingdom Metazoa; phylum Chordata; class Actinopteri; order Cichliformes; family Cichlidae; genus Pterophyllum; species Pterophyllum scalare. Next base: position 227,768 of record JAMQGT020012540.1, on the reverse strand, counting down.
GGTGGGGACCACAGACCACTTCTCAGTACCTATGCTTTCTGGCTGTTGTTTTGGTCATTTTTGAATGTTGGTGGTGCTTTCACACTCGTGGTAGCATGAGACGGACTCTACAACCCACACAAGTGGCTCAGGTAGTGCAGCTCATCCAGGATGGCACATCAATGCGAGCTGTGGCAAGAAGGTTTGCTGTGTCTGTCAGCGTAGTGTCCAGAGGCTGGAGGCGCTACCAGGAGACAGGCCAGTACACCAGGAGACGTGGAGGAGGCCGTAGGAGGGCAACAACCCAGCAGCAGGACCGCTACCTCCGCCTTTGTGCAAGGAGGAACAGGAGGAGCACTGCCAGAGCCCTGCAAAATGACCTCCAGCAGGCCACAAATGTGCATGTGTCTGCACAAACGGTTAGAAACCGACTCCATGAGGATGGTATGAGGGCCCAACGTCCACAGATGGGGGTTGTGCTCACAGCCCAACACCGTGCAGGATGCTTGACATTTGCCAGAGAACACCAGGATAGGCCAATTCGACACTGGTGCCCTGTGCTCTTCACAGATGAAAGCAGGTTCACACTGAGCACATGTGACAGACGTGACAGAGTCTGGAGACGCCGTGGAGAGCGATCTGCTGCCTGCAACATCCTTCAGCATGACCGGTTTGGCAGTGGGTCAGTAATGGTGTGGGGTGGCATTTCTTTAAATTTGATTTCCATTGATGATTTTTGTGTGATTTTGTTGTCAGCACATTCAATTTTATACAGAACAAAGTATTCAATGAGAATATTTCATTCATTCAGATCTAGGATGTGTTATTTGAGTGCTCCAATCAAATATAGATGGCTACACGCTCCTCTCTAGAAGGCCTCCAGAAAAGGGTCATTTGTGGTATTTTCTGAATGTCATATACAATAAGTTTGACTGGAAAAAGGATGACTAAAGACACAACAAAAAGCCATCTGATTTCATTTTGACTTTGACATTGAATTTTGTCCTCATAAATGACAGAACAATGGCAATCAAAGAAACACACGCAAAAACTCCGGCCATTGAGTCAATATAGATATCCTGTTTCATCCTTCAGTTCTTTTACAGCCTACAGTGCATCACTTTAATGATAATGTACAGCGCACAAAGACATGGTTGCGTATATATGCAGTGAGCTCTTTGTATGTGTACTGTTTACAGTGCCGTTAACACTGCTCTTAGCGGCTTACAGTGACAATGGTGTTGCATTCACCTCTGTCAGCATGATGGAGAGAGAAGAGGTAAAACTGAACCATTTATAGACAATGATTTGTCCGCATCCGCCAAACACTCACATCACTATCCACGGCACCCCTCCACCACCCCAGCTACAAAGTTCAGAAAGCACACAATGAAACAGTAATCACAAACACAACCCAACCAGAACAAACCACAGACACACCAAGTGGTCTTTGAAATGACCACTCTTATCAAATCCACTGGGGGATGACCTTTGAAATGTCAAAGAGAGAAATCAAAAACCTGACCTTAAACTGTTAAATAGAACACTGTGCAAAAGTATACGGGATTATATGTTCTATTTTGTGTCTAAAGAGCACAGTCAGTGGTGTGTGTATATTTATGTGACCGGTTCACAAGCAAGTTTATGGACTTTTAAGTACTGCCTGTAAAAATCTGGCCTGAGTTTGAAGTCCAGGGATGAGCGCATCAATCTCATCGTGTGCAGGTCTCAGCTGTGTGATTTTTGTAAATATAGGTAGGAGGAGCTGGGAGGCAAACAGAAACCATGAGGTATTTTTAACTTATGTCTATGGCAGCTTAGAAAAGTAAAGGCTAAGATAAATCACGCTGTCAGACGTCTTCAATGAGCTGAGATACAGTGGATGTGAAGAAGGAGTGATGGTGCTTTAAAACCTATCAATGTTCTGCAGGTGGATCAGGACAGTGAAATGCGAGCCTGGTGAACAGCGGGTTCATCTGAGTTGAGGATGGCTCACCGCAGGGCATTCTGGGAAAGAAAACTCGCAGCTCTGCTCTCTTCACTCTCACCTTTATACCTGCCACTTTTCCGATCTCACTCATTCTTTTCTCTCACTTAGCCATAGCTCTTCTTCTCACTTTCACCTTTTGTTTTCTCACTGCATGTGTGATAAATAGTTTTCTTAGAGTTTGGTGACACCATAAGATAAGGGAACCATGAATCTTTAGTGTGTTCTGTTCATAAATTACTGCTGCACCATCAACCCTGATCCAACCTTAAAACATTTGCATCCCTATCTGTCTCTTTCACATGATCATTAGGGCACCTCATTGTGCTGAACTGAAAGAGTCCCGACAAGAAAAAGGTCTTGTTAAAATTATTTGAATACGCTTGATTAGTCATAGGCAACAAAGGTATGCATGTGTGTATGTGTGGATTTGTGTCCATGTGCACATTCTGCATGCGTTGCACTATAGTATTTGTGTGCCTATGTGTGTGAGGAAGAGAAAGATAGAACCTTTGTCATTGTCATCTGAGCCCAGAGTTACTGTGGCAGGAAAGTCATGTCCTTGTCCATTCTGCCATTTTCACTCTTAGTGCTATATTGAGAAGTGTCATTACTCATTGCTGACAATGTGTTGGATACCTGGTGAGAAATGGATAATATCAAGGCCGGCATCAGCCACTAGTGACAGGAAAGTAGAGCCACAATTTTCAGTGTGTTGTAAACTCTTGCACACTGTATTCAGGAAAGTCAGGCAATTAGTCCATTCACCTAATGTGCGACTTATGTTGGTGTCAGCTGTATGTATATGTAGAAAAAAAGAAATTGGCATGCTGGCTCGATTACATGTGACTAAACAAAAAATGTGTCACATTTTGTCAGTGTACAACCAATAACCCATAAACAATTTTCTTCTTGCTTAATCAAATATACCAAGACACTAATGGCTATTTCAATATTTAATTAGCTGAATTAATTAATACTGTGCCAAAAAGATAATGTGTGTGTACAATCTCACCTCTGAATACTAGTACGGAGTGTGCACTTTTAAAAGTACACGCATAGCTTTAAAAAAAAAATTAAAATAAAAGCACCTCCTAGAGACAAATTAAAGCTAAAGCCATAAAACACATTCAAGATTTGGGCATTTGTGATCCAAATATAGGCTCCAATGCAGTATTTCACTCATTAAAAGCAGCAAAGTGCCTGCCAGAGCTCAACTTTGGCAATGTGTACATATATCTTATGAAGAATCCTTCTGCTCTCACTGCCACAAGAAAAGTATACAAAAGTAGAGAAAGCTATTTCTATTTCAAACCTAGATGGTCAATAACGCTGCCAGTGCTTTGACTGTGGATAGATTTACATATATTTTTAGACAAATCCCTCTTCTTGCACTGCATTGTGGGTGAAAGTTTGCTATATCTTTTTAAAATCTGGACCTGTGCTGCTGTTTAGCAGATGAAAGACTGAAGGACACAAAATTCTTTATTGTCAAAGCAGAGGGTCACTGTAGTTTAGGGCAGTACAAAAAGGCAGAAATTGTCAGCTTTGTTCCAGTAGCCATTACTCAGATTTTCAAAACATGGCTTTTAAGGCTTTTATTTATTTTTCCCTTCATTACTTTGTTCTATGCTCATCTGTTGTGTGTGTGTTTTTCATTCAAGTGTGCAGAGAAAAATGGATGATTCATCTACTGCAAACCAAATGTACATCAGGGTATAAATAAAGCAATGTTAACCTGAACCTGAATTGTTTTGCTTAGGTTAACGACACTAATGCGCACATGGGCAAAATATGGCCCAAGGGCTAGGACCATCACATGAACCACTTCATTCTGACCCCCAGTGCCCTAAAGGATAAACAAAGCAAACCCCAAATCAATAAGGCAGCACTACTTGTATGGCAGGGCGAGGCTAATTCAATTCAATTCTCTTTATATAGCACCAAATCAAACAACAGTCACCTCAAGGCGTTCAATATTGTAAGGTAAAGACCCTACAATAATTGCAGAGAAAACCCCAACAATCAGACAACCCACTATGAGCAAACACTTGGCGACAGTGGGAAGGAAAAACTCCCTTTTAACAGGAAGAAACTTCTGGCAGAACCAGGCTCAGTGAGTCCGTACTGCCATTTAACTCGATTTAGACACAGTGTTTCATCAGTGAGCTATGCAATGCTGCATGTCAGACAATTGGAAAGATACATACACTCACTTTAGCTATATACACCATTTTATTAGGTACACTTTACTAGTACTGGATTGGACCCCCTTTTGCCTACAGAACTGCCATAAGTCTTCATAGCTTCAACATAGATTCAACAAAGGGGCTGGCTACATTACTCAGAGCTTTTGATCCATATTGACACACCAGAGCTTTTGTTGCAGATTGCAGTTGCTGCAGATTTGTCGACTGCACATCCATGATGAATGAATCTCCCGTTCCACCACATCACAAAGGTGTTCTGTTGAATTTCTGGTGACTGCGGATGCCATTTGAGTACAATGAACTAAATGGAATGTTGAAGAAACTAGTCTGAAATTTTCTGAGCCACATTTTCCTGCAGAATCACATCACAAGATGGGTACGCTATTGTCACAGAGGCATGGTCAGCAACAATACTCAGATAGGCTGTGGTATTTAAAGGATGCTCGGCTGGCGCTGAGAGCCTCAAAGTGTACTAAAAAAAACACTACCACCAGCCTGAACTGTTGACTGCTTTTGCCAAATTCTGTCCCTATCATCCAAATGTTGGAGCAAAACTCAAGACTCATGAGGTCAGGCAACATTTTCCAGTCTTCTGTTGTGTAACTTTGGTGAGTCCTTGCAAATTGTAGCTTCAGTTTTCTGTTCTTACATGACAGAACTGGTACCCGGTGTGGTCTTCTGCTCCTGCTTCAAGGCGCAATGTGTTGTGCGTTCATAGATTCATCGTGAAATCTATGGCTAGCTCATTTGTTACCTACAGAGGTGGGAAGTAACTACTGTTCTTAAGTAAATTTTTCAGGTATCTGTACTTTACATGAGTATTTATTTTTCTGACAACTTTTTACTTTTACTGCCTACATTTTTACACAAGTATCTGTACTTTCGATTCCTTACATACATTTTCAAAACAGACTCGTTGCTTCGGGTTTCAGATATTTGAGGAAAGTTTTCATTTCTGGTCACTGCGCCTTCAAACATCAGACCGATCTGAGCCTAAATGGAGGAACAATCCTACTGGTGTATCCTCCATAATAGAGCCGTTTTTAAATTCCCTTTCACAGCTTGTGTCCTACATAACAGACTCAAGCTGAGTACATTTATTAGGATTAAGATTTAGATTGGAATAACGTTTGTATTCCCATGTAATATTATTTTATATTATTAATATAGCAGGTCCAGTTAGCTTTGCACAAAAATAGCTCGTAGAAACATCTTCCAAAGAGCTACTTTTACTTTCTTATTCTGAGCACATTTCAGAGCCTGTACTTCAACTATTGTTGAAGTATTTGTACTTTTACTTAAGTACAGAATGTCTGTACTTTTGCCACTTCTGGGTATCCATGTGAGGCCAAATGGCATTTATAAACCCCTGCCAATGTAGAGAAACGTTGATCCTGCTTTTCTGTATGTTTTTCGTTACACAAGAGGAACAAAATATTAGCTGTTTTGATTACAAGCAATATTTTTCCATTCCTTCTCTAAACTAAAACAGTGTCTTTGTTAGCCTTTGCTGACCTCAAAAAGTCATCCACGTGATGATCTATGTTTTCCTTGACTTCATCAAAGTCAGACTTTTCTTTCATCCACAGCCAGTGCTAAACCCAAAAAGGCAGCTTTCAACTAAGTCTAAGAGACATGTGCATCATTTTCATAATCCAATTTTAGCTGCTCTATTTCAGCTGTCACCTAATTTTAGGATTTATTCCAAATTTTATACAATCACCTACTTATACCCCTGACCTTTAAAACTGCTGTATGCCTAATTGGAGACTAACCATCCAAAGACACAGCCCCAGGCAGAACCACTTTCAGAATATTTTTTTTTATACCCAATTAGTCTCACTCCTGTGAGGGACATAAAATGAATTCAAACAAAACATTTTCAGGTGTTTTCAAAACCTTTGACAGCTTGAGACAAAAGTAATGCAAAATTTCTTTCTTTCTATAAACAGAAAATTACTGCTATCTTGATGGAAAAGAAGCTGGACTAAATTGGTAGATAAACCTCATGGGTGGCCTCAAAAATGATTCAATGGTTTCTTTATCGGAAAAATGATCACCGGTTGAAAAATGATGTGCTTTGTACTTAGCTTGCTTAATTATGATAATCAAAACACCATTAGGCAGCAGGTCTTTTCAAAAAAAATGTGAACACAAGAGACTGTCTTGCTGTTCTTGTAAATGAACACTACGTTAGGCTTTCCTGTTCAGCATTTACTCCCACATATGGAAGCTAACAAAAAATCTGTAGGATAGCAGACATATTAAAGCACTTCAGCAGAGATGGAGAGTGAAGAGGAAATAATGTAAAAGAGACAGAAAACACACAAAGGCAGTAAACAGAATTAACAAATGACAGCTACTGCACAAGCTAAAGAGAGATAGTGTGAGTGGGATGGAAACAGAGAGAGGAAGATTATTTGTGTTGTATAATGTGAGATGTTGTGCTGTGGTTGCAGGATGTCACATCATAGCCATCCCCGGAAAGCCTTACTGAACACTGAAAGCTTGGTTAGAGAAAATCTATTTGCCATTGCTGGATGAGGATTTCGCACAGGATGCAGTATTACATTTCATTTGGTGCACGAAAATGGATGAAACATAACAAAGGCAAAATAAATAGGCTTTTGGACTCAGATTATTTTGCCTGTTATCAGTTGTTATATTTGAATGGTGCCTGTTTATGCCCCCCGAAGGCAAGAAAATGGTCTGCATAACTGTTATTCTGCATAACTGTTGTTCTGCACAGTATAACCAAAACACAGAGGAATAATACACATAAAAATAGTCCATATCTTGGAGCATGCATTTGTTAAATTGAAACGCGTTCTTCCATTAATTCATATATTGATTGGTTGCAAGAAAGAGGGGAATAAATTACCCATTGAATTCAGGAGTTTCGCTCATAAGGAATCATTCATCAGCTACTTCTTTCCCTCTGGGCCTGTGTTACGCCGAGCTAGCAGCCACACTGAGGAATTAAAAACTGATTCTCTACACCTTCGCTCTCAGCACTTATCAATTATCACCAGCCAATATTTTCTGCCACAACGGCATTTGTTATGCCAATAAATTCACCTAGAAATGTTTCCGCTCTACTTTAGACAGGAAACAAACGGAGGTTTGGGCAAATACAAAATCTAACTTTAACGGGAGCATAACAAAGAGATTTCATAATGAAAATGGTGTTTCAAAAAGACTCCTACTCTGGTACAGTAATTGAAAACCAGGAAGGAGGCATCAAGGCATCGAGGCTTGACTCGGGTGCTGAACTATTCTTGCTATTTAAGAATAGTTCAGCGTCTGAGTGCACAATGTTGTCGACAGTCATTTCACAATTCAACCCCCAAGCTCATTGAAACAAGCTTTTAAATATGCCATGACTTAGTTACTGATTCTTTAGAAGCTGCTGTTGCTCTGAACACGTTTGATGGGCCACTTGAGATGGTGTGGAAGCACATGGTGGGGAGGGGGGGCTACAGGATATGGACAGAGAAAGGAACAATAGATTTCCTGATGATACGAGTCCCAGAGCTTGAGGAGCTTCAGCAGATTAATTGATACTGAAATAATGAGAGCTTTTAAACACTCTGTCTCACAAGAGACCTTTTCTTCTGCCTGGCCACTTTTTTTTATTTATTTTTTTTTTAATCTTTGTTTCTCTCTACTCTTTGCTTAATCCAAGCACTTTGCAACTATGCCTGTACTGCCTGTTAACTTTAACATCAACAGAGACATTAAAGCAATCTGTTGCTAGGAAAGATAAAAGACTTAATTGGAGATGTCAAGCTTCCCCAATACAAACGAACAGAATATTACAGCAGGAATGGAAGAAAAGTGAAAAACAAAGGCATAATTATAAAAACACGGTTATAATGCATTTCTGTTTTTTTTTATTAGCGTTTACTTTGACTTCTGACGCTAAAAATGGCACTTTCTTCAGTCTGTAGGATGTTATAATAATGCCCATGCAAGCATGTCTCTGAAGTTGTACTTAGGCATAGTAGTCCATTGAGATCAACGCTAATTTCAGCATGCTAATAGGTTCACAATGACAGTGCTAACAGGTGTGACATCTGCCATGGCCACAGTCATAGTCTATCATATTAGCATGCAGATGTTTCTTTAAAAGCACTTAAACACAATGAAAAGTTGAGGTATTCAGTCATAAACAAAAGTATTTGAAATGCTGACGCTGACTAAGTCCATAATTACCTTTTTTTAATCATGAGGGAGGAATGCATGTACCAAGTATCAGGTTTTTTATGGCGGTTTTTGAAATAGCTGATCAGACTTTTAAGATGGTCACATCCATCTTCCAACATGTGTTTATACACCACAGAGAGATATGTGACAGAGTTGTAAAGAGGCAGGTTCCTTACACCCCCCCTTTGCTCAGTACTCATGGGTTGAAAAACACTCACTTTCACATCTTCACTCTGATCACACATGTAAAGTTTTGTAAATCTAGCTTGCACAGCTGCAAAACTACTGCGTTGGCAGTATCTAGCTACTTTCTGCTACTCTTTTCTATTTTCTGTAGGTGTCTCCAGAAACACATTTGGCCATAATGACATCCACGCATAGACACCTTGATGCAAAAGGTGAAATGCTGTCCCAGCAAGTTCTTATTGGAATTCATCTCCTGTGGACCATTTTTTCAAACTTTCATGGACATATACTGACAACACCTGAATAACTGACTCTTAGAGCAGGGAGATCTGTTGGCTCTGGTAGAATTTATAGTGGCCACAGCTTCCTTGCAGTGATTTTACAGCCACCTTTGACAGTGCGTTCTCAGAATCTATATGGAAAGCTTTGATAGCTGATAACTTCCCATTGAAGATTGTGAACATCCTGCATAGCCACTACAAAGATGCCAAATGCCATGTCCGGATGGGACGTTTAAGACAGAGACTGGTGTATGACAAGACTGTCTTGTCTCACAATGTCTTTAATTTCACAATCAACTAGATCATAAGATCAGTCACTGCATTACTGTGGCCCCCATCTGAGTAACAGAAACTGCATATAGAAGACTAGACTAGATGACATAGCTTTACTCGAAGAACCTTATCAATCAAATAGATATGGCCTTTAAATATATTGGCCTACACATCAGTGGAAATGTCTATACAATAGACCTAAGAAGCAGTGGAAAGATCAGATTTTAACCAAGCTACAATCAATCCTGCTACTCTACAACCATGCAGATGCTCCTTATGCTCTGCATCATCACTGACAGTTGTAGCCTAACTACGCTACAGTCGGCAAACTCACACTAACACTGAAATCTCCATGTTGCTAGAAAATGTAGCTCATTGAAAAATGCAGCTATTATGTTTCTGTTAAAATGGAAAAGAATCACATAACAAAATAGCCAGTGAAAGAGATCCACAAACAGAAATGCCTCATGAAAAGCAAACACAAAAGTGCACTCACTAATGCAGAGCCATATGGCCATATTAGTCACCAGGAACTTCACTTCCCGCAAATAACTTGCCAAGGACTAATTAACTTACTTCTACAATGACTTGCCAAAGTAACACCCGTGGACTACCTAACCAAATAAACGATGGTTCCAGACACATATAAATGAGAGCCACATCATTCCAAAAGGGATGGGGATATCCATTAAGCCTGGTGCTGGAGGAATGGTAACAGCAGGACTCTGAGCGCTGCACCAGAAAGACAGATGATCTCTGGGAAGGCAGAGAAACACCAACTGTACCTGCAGTCGCTGGAAACTTTTCCTAATCAACTTTGCATATTTGGACAAAACTGATGGAGAATTGGGGTCTATTCAGAAATATGAATCAGGGACAATGGTGTGTATTCAGGTGCAGAGAGTTTTGTAAGGCAGTCAATTTGCTCTCAGCAAAAACAAATTTCTCTAGATTACACAAACAAAGGGACACATTTGCAGTGAAACAAAGCTCAGCATAGGGTTGCAGGCTTATAGGCCAAAATCCAATATAACTGAAATTGGCCAGTGTAATTCTTTACACTGAAAGTTGCTGCAAAAACACAGTTGTTTGCTTTGCCTTGTAGAGTGTTTTCCTTCCACTACATTTTGATGTGACCTTGTACACAAATGCGGATTAAAAAACATGAACGGAGAGAAACGTATGCACATATGCATGGTCATCAAAGTTTAAAGTGTTCAGATACGCTGAAGGCAGATTTTAAACAGACTGGCTCGGAGCATGAGTGAAGCACTTGTAAAACAACAAATAAATAGATAAAACACTCGTTCCTCGTCTGTCCCTTTCACAGGGACATTCCCCTGCATGTGTCACCTTTGCAAGAGCAAAACATTTTTTTCTGAATTCTTGGTCAGTAATCTGAACTGTCTATCAGGTGCAGGTTGTTGTTTACAAGTGTATCAGTTTAAGAAATTACCCTTTATTTAGCTGTTTAAATGAGTTTTCTTTTAGATGCAACATGAGTCGCCACGTTTCCCTTTCGCCCTTTTGCCATCTGTTACTAAGTATGTAATGTGTCTGCTTATTTTACGGCAGAACAGAAACAAGCATCCCTAGCAGAATGGCGTTATTATGATATCAGCATTATTTCAGTAACTTTTTACTTACTAATCCTAACATCCATTTGGTTTAAAAAAATAAATAAGGAAGTGGGTGTTTTTCCCACTGATCACATGGGATGTCTTTGAGGCGGTTGTTAACTGTTAATAATTAAGGTTGCATGAGCATGCCTCACATTTACAAGTGATGGAAATTCATCAGCATATGCATGAATGCGAACATTTGACAAATTTGGTTTTTTAATGTGTTTCAATTTGCAGTTAATATCACTAATGTCTGTATGCTTTGAGAATGGCACGGTGCCTGGTTTGAGATGCCAATAGTGTCTCTCCGTTTAAAATAACAGTTTTACATTTAGTGAAAAAAAAGGATATTTTTTACACTTAAAGGTGGAACGGGCAGCGTGAGCTTAAGTTTGAACTTAACACAAACTGTTTCAGCATAAAAACAAAGCAATCTCTATAACTGAACAGTCAACATACTTTTTGTCATCCTCACACATACCAGTTTCTCTTTTGTTTTTAAAAAAAAAATCTGTTCACAGTGAAGTGCATCCCTATCACACACAAAGGATGTCTGCTGCTTGCCTCCGGTGATTATGTTATGGTGATTAACTGTCTCATTAATACAAGTACAGCATGAGCCTTATTTATTGCCATAGCCAGCAGACACTTACCTTACCTGACAGTAAAAACTCGCAACAGGGTGAAAGAGGTTGTCTGGTTGTGTCCAAGATTAACAAAATCCATCCAACTAGCGAACAATTTGTTTATCCCACAGAGACAGACATTATTGTATCACATAAGCTCATCTATCTCTGTAATAATTTATTTATACTTGAGTTTCCACACAAAAAGAGAGTCAAAAGGAGTCAAAACAAATGCTTTGTTGAAAACTTAAAAAGTGTCTTTCTGCATTTTAAATATTTCTTACCATTTATAGGCTGCTATCATGCCAGTCATTGTAGCAGTCACCACTTATGACGAAGCATAAAAGCTTATGATGCGATCGCTTCTCTGGTGCGTGGCACTGCGCGCCCTGTAGCTAACTAGTAGTGCCTGCCTGCTACCCTGTACTGATGTGCTTCCCTAAGTCTCCAAAACTCACAAAAGCCACACCTTTTGATTTTTGTGCATGGACGCAGACAGGACAGCAGAAGTTTGATGTCATCCACCGACTGGATCATCTGAACCAAGGTAAAAATGCTAATTTTACTGATAAATAGATTCATTTGACTGCAAGACAGTTTGCTGATAGTTTGAATGAAACATTGGTTTGACTGTTCTGAGTGCATCTTGAAGTCAATCAGACCATAAGAAGCTTTTCACAGAAATGTCACATCACGAACACCCAGATATCACAGTTGTGTACTTAACAGCTCGACTGCTAATAAACAAGATATATTTATGATGTGATGGTGATGAGCTTTACTGGTGCTGGGGGGGGTGACGTTTTTCTTTCTGTTCCAAGTGTTTATGCTAAAAATAAGCCAACAGCTATTGGCCACTATAAATACATGAGAGTGAATCACTCATCTTTAAAGCTTGATAAGAAAGATAATAGACATATTCAGCTGTATCAAATTAAGAAAAACCTTGTTAATCTTCTTACGTTCCCAGGAGCTTAGACATTCAATCACAGTGCCTAGTTTTATTTTTCAGTAACCTTTTCTGGCAAGTCTAACCTTTCCAGTTATGATGACTTATACATGTAAAGAAACTGATATAGAAAATACATGCGCACATGCAACAAAGTCTACTCACCCTGAGTGTCTCTGCTGACTGACTAGACATTCCTGTGATGTCCACCTGCGCTAGGTCATCTGCATTTGCACTGAGGCCGTGGATGAACAGGACCGGCCCGCTGTGCGGAACATCTCGCAGAGGAACCAGATTCAGATCCCCGTCCACATGAAAGCTGGGATCCGACACGCCAAACGTCACATCCTCATTCCCCGCACAGTCATCAAACTCAACTGTAAGGAACACACAGAGACCTAGTGTGCATTTTGACATCATTCCAAACAAATTACAAACACCAGAAATATGAACAAAAATCCCCATAAAACACAACACACTGAGTCACTGGGATATTCCCTGCATTGTAAAGAGCTTGAGGAGCTGTCAAACAAACTACAAAAAAACAATTGTATTTCTTAGATATAAACATATGCCCTGAAGATAAACAGTTACCCTGAAGAAAGAGTAGGATGTTCTGAAAGGCTCTGTCAGCTAGGCTACAATAAACTCAGTGATCTCTCTTCATACAAGCGTGCTGAAATATTTATGACCCACCGCACGCCACGCATTGTCGACTTATTAATGTTTCCGACTTGCTTTCGTGGGACACTTTGTTTTATTAAAGAGAATACAGTTGCACATAGTTGCAATGCTGAGGAGATTAAAAAAAAAAATACATGAGATAAGGAGGAGAAAAGTGTCACCTCTGAGTTATGTGCATGTGACGTGCACATGTGGGCTTGTCTCGTCTGACTGAGGGAGATACTGCCAAGGACTCTACCAAGCTTTATCCCCTCTGATCATGTTCATCCTCGCTTTATCTCTCACACACACTCCCCAAGGTGTTGCAACATGATCCCCCTGTATTCCCCCACCATCACCCCCTGACAATCCTCACCTCCCTCATGCTTCACCTTTTCTTTACCTCAGCCTCCTGTAATGAATCCTACTGTTAAGGAAGGTGAGGGAGGGAGGAGGGGCACCACAGGAAGTCTGCATGTATGGATGTTGTTTGTTATGAAAGCAGGTACTGCAAGAATCACATCTCTTTTTCCTGGAAGTGTAGGAAAATGTGTGGTGGACGAGCACTTACATGGTGGCTTATTAAAGTCTCCATCATCTGTTTTTTTTTTTTAATTCTCTTTGATATCGGGAGCTGAGTGAAATTGGAATAATGAGATTCCGACTATTCCATATGGTTAGCATTATTAATCAAGCCGTGTGGTTCTGGACTCACAGGTTGTCTATTACAAAGTCTACAAAAGCTAGTTAGTTCATCATGAAAACAAAGACAAGTCTAGATGAAAAAGACTGAGAATCATTCCCATCTCCTCCGAGACTCCGACAGGATGCTGTGCCGAGAGGCAATGACCTACATGACTCAATCCCATGCTTATCTTAACTCATCTCATGAAGAGCTCTGCAGTAACTCATGAGGAGTTAAAGGAAAACCTTCACCAAAGCCTAACTTTTGCATGTTCTGTTCACAGTGGGGACTCAGAGGCCATCTTTCCGAGGAAGAAATGGGTTTAGATGAGCCCATATTTATCATGCTTCTCAGAGCAACTTGTGGATCAGTGGTGCCTCTTTGAAGATGAAGCACAGCTTCAATGCAGAGGCTGCAAGCTTTCTGCACAGACTGAGCTCATTAAAAGTTAAAATGATATTCAACTGTATCTGTCTTGACGTCTATATATTATTATTTTTTATCAGTGCAAATCACATAATAAAACAACCAGTTAGCGTCTAATTTATTCAGACTACCAATCCTCAAAAAAAAATTTAACAACAAAACAAACTATTCCATTTGTTTTTCGAGGAGCACGTTTTTTTGTGTGCTGCAGGTTGTGGTGATGTGTGGATTTTTCCCCTGCCTGTCACTCTGTGCTGCCTTCCACATACCTGGTGGGTGGAGTAGGTCAGCTCACCTGGAGCACCTGGCCACTCTTGCTGGAGCTTTTAAACGAATGCTGTCTCAGACTTGAATGCATGTAGAGCCTTTGATGTAACCTATACAAGTGGCAGATGCTGTTGCTGTTGTTGCGTCAGCCGTAACATGTTGAGTAACGTTCATGTCAGGTTACGGGGGTAAGGTTTCACAAGGGTTTGTGGTTACGACACACCTATAACGTAGATTATACACAAAAGTATAATTCCACTGCTAGTCTTTACGCTCTCGCTCTCCCTCCACCCAGCACCAGATTATTTGTTCGATTGGCTGCAGCCATGTTAATTTACAATTCAAACTATGTAGCAGCTTCTGCTTATCATTGAAACACTCATCTAACTGCTGGATGGATGAGTAGTTCAGTGTTATCATTCACCACCACACTTCATAAGATTAATTAGCATAACTTAACATTAATTGTGGGGTTTTTTTGGGGGGGGGGTAATAAATTGGTAAATTTGGGTCAAAACTGTGTTTTTCTAATTGAAAGTCATGGCTCATAAATGGCCCATCAGCCTTTGCCCATTAGATTTGTATTAAATTAAAAACGGTCTCCTACAACCTCTGGCTAAGTTGTGTATTTCTTTTTTTTTTTTTTTTACAGTGGTATGCAAAAGTTTGGGTACCCCCAGACAAAAATTATAGTTCAGCAGGTTTAAGATGAAATTAACTCCAAAAGCCATGTTAAAAATGACACATTCCCTTCATATTTTAAGTAAAAACAATTCTTTTAATTTTCATCTTTTACGTTTTCAAAATAGCAAAAAAGGAAAAGAGCCAGAAGCAGAAGTTTGGGCACCCTGCACGGTTAGTACCTAGTAGCACGCCCTTTGGCAAGTATAACAGCTTTGTATTTGCTGTTAAAGCCACCTGAGAGTCTTTCAGCTCTTGTTTGATGAATTTTTTATCAATTCCTCCTTGCAAAAGTCTTCAAGTTCTGAGAGATTCTTGGGTTGTCTTGTATCACTTGCTCTTTTGAGGTCTATCCACAGATTTTCAGTGATCTTCAGATCAGGGGACTGTGAGGACCATGGCAAAACCTTCAGCTTGTGCGTCTTGCGGTAGTCTATTATGGATTTTGAGATGTGTTTAGAATCATCATCCATTTGTAGAAGCCATCCTCTTCTCAACTTCAGCTTTTTTGCAGATGGTGTTATGTTTGCTTTCAAAATTTACTACTGATGAAATCTTCCTGGTGCCATTGGCTGCAACACCAAAGCATGATTGATCCACCCCCATGCTTAACAGTTGAAGAGGTGTTCAACAATCCTACAAGCAGCTCTCTCTCTGACATCTTTCCTGGTCTTATCCTGGCCTCCACTGTTCCTGTTCAAACTGAAATTTGTGGGCCTCAACCATTTTCATTTTCATAGTGGTAGAAAGTTGCTAAGAAGAAAACATGCCTGTGATTAGCTTAGAGAAGTCTGGGTATTTTTAAAGCTTTGAAATTTGCATCACCTGGCTTTTCCTAATGATGATTGTTAACAAGCCATAACCCTAACAAACATATGAATTTGGCTGGCTGCATTTTTCTTCTCTTTTTTCATGCTTCTGAAGAACTAGCTGCTCAGGAGTGTTTGGTGCCCACAGAACTGGTGCAAGGGTCCTAGAGTCGCATGAATTGCAAAAGCAGCCAGGACCGAACTGATCAATCTGTTTTTCAGGCTTTTTTGTTTGCATATTTTATATATATATAAAACATAACACAACACACACAAGTATATAATATGCTAAAACTCAGTATACGTGTGCGGTTCTATAAGAAAACTGCAAAAACTGCTAAAAACAAGTTCATAAGCACTACAAAATTACTAGCTATTAAAATATTCCCTCTACTTATTCATTTTATACAAGGTTACACTGCATTGTTACCGTATGATAAACACTCTTGAGTAAATGCAGGCACAGACTTCGGTTTCTTGGAAACAGTATCTACCACTTAATTTTAGAAATGATGCGTTGACTGAGAAACACAAAGCTCGGTGCATTTAGACTAAGTGATAGTTCTAATGCATACAGATTAGCCCACAGTAGGGGAAAGGCTGTTGTTCAATTCAAGTACAATGGCAACCCACTGCTGTAATTAACACATATTGTTCCACTGATGAAAGTGCTCTAACTTTTATTACCAGCCGCAGCAGCAAGGCTTGCATTGTTTTCACCTCACGTTGTGTGTGTGTGTGTGTAGCAAATTGCAGTTCTGGTGGCACCTACTTGAACAGGAACTAACATGTAGTATAGACCCTTGTACATGTAAGTACATGGACATGTGCATGTCTCTGTACTTATGTTCAGTCTGTAACAGATTTTGTCAAATCAATAGCATTTCAATTGTGACATTCACTAAACATTACAGGTCTCACAAGTCAGGGTCCAGTTGAGAAATTACCTCAGGAAAACAAAATAAGACTTTCTACCCTGAATCTACACCACTGTTGCACAATCTTTTTAATTTGTAATGCATTTGTAGAACCTCACTTGACCTACAAATGCTATGAAATATAAATATAGGTCTCACTGCCACTGCAGCTGATGAAATTTCATCTGTATTGTCTCTAGTTGTTCATGTTTTTACCAATGCAATGTGGCGTGGAATTAAAATTGTTTGCTGGAAGACTATAAGATGAATTTATTTTGAAATCTACCTACAGCGACAACTTGAAGAGACAGTGGATGCATATCTGACTTTAATTGTTAATCCATACACATCTATCTTCCATCACACCAGGACAAAGTCGACTGAGAGAAGTTTGTACGAGGCTATAAAACCAATAGACTGAAGTTTATCAAAGCTCTCATTAAGTACACTTAACCTTTGTGACTGTAGTCTGGTTTATTTTAGTTTTCACCGCACTTTTTATAGTCTTCCCTTTGGGCAGAATCTTTTTCTGCCCTCTGGATGAGGGAAAGAAGAAAATACCAGAGTGAAGAATAAAAGTAGGGAGAAGAAGAAGAGAAAGTAGAATGAAAAAGAAAATGACAGAAATGACAAGGCTACAATGGACAACGAGGGAGAGCTACAAAGTCAACAACCTACTCTCTAGGGAAACAAAGCTCTGTCTCAATATTCAACTCTCACTTCTAAGCCAAAGCATGAAAGATGTGTTCATTTCCATTCCCATTACAAGCCTCAGATTTATTTCAATAACATGGGCGCGCTCTTTAGAGCCTGCAAATTGCAGCACCAAACAGTGTCAGTGGCATTTCAAAGGCAGCCAGAGAGTGTTTGATGGTATTCTAATGTTGTCAGGTTTTGGGGGGATTTCAGAAGAGAGTATGGTGAGCTGGCGGCTTTGAAGTCAGGCAACAATGACAGAAGCAACTTACCCCTCTCAGCACCCACACCCCCACACACCCACTTTCTTTCTGGCTCAGGGTTGAATAACTGTGCACAACATGGATTAGGGTCACCAAAATCCCTCACTGCTGATTCAAGAGGAGAAGCAGGGTGGGTCACAGGGGTTCAACGTTTTCCTAAAGTTTGACTTTAAAGTTCCTTTCAACCCAAACACTCCCATGGAGCCCATGGATAGCGGATTCCAGAAACTCACTCACCATAGGCCAGGGTTAGTCTAGATTTGATCATCTATCCCATCAGTACACACCAAAACCTCAAGTTCCCATTTAAGATGTAAAAAAACACACACTCACACACAGCTTATCTAGGAATTCAAATGCACTATCTATTTAAATAACCAAAGAAACAAAACACAATCAGCATTGTAATACTTTTCGTTTTTTGCATAGTGCTTATCCATGAAGAAAATGCATTAATCTCATTCAGACTGGCTTCATATCGCTGGGGGAGGTGGGACTCTGGCTACTCTTTTGCTGGATCTTAACATGTTTCTATTCTAACCCACTCCCCTATTAAGTTACACATTTTTCAATAACTAAACATACACCTTATATTCAGTCATGTCGCTTAACTCGAGGACCATCAAAACTGATGACTTTATTTTCTGTCAGAATCATGTTGGATTATGTTGACATCCTGCATTGTATTTTCACTCTTTTTATTCAGCCACATAAATCGGATCTCCCGCCTCCCCCGTCAGGTACTAAAGTTTTCCTTTGAGGTGTTGTGAAGACAATTTTCTGTCTTGTAACTAAATGTCAAGTCTGCATGATGGGAGAGATGGGAATCAGAGGGCTAATCTCAAAGGTGGCAGCACGGGTGTGTTTAAGCTGATAGCTGCCGTGTCTAACCATTCAGACTACGCTCAGCCCCATAAAAAGCCTCTAGAGAGCACTATTCTGAAACAATCACCCAGCATTTGAGAGGGAACTGCTTTTGAAAATGTATTTACACCCTGAATTGCATTTTACCCCAGAGTTTCCTATCACTGAGCATTGTGTAAGGCCCATCAGTAGGATTGCGTAGTAACGAGGTTCCCGCTTTTTCATCTGGGAAGACCGTTTGTACAGATTTTGCGAGCTAGGGAAGCTTTCATCTTGGGTTTAACCAATGATTAAGACCCCCCGCCTCGACCTTTACCGCCACTCCAACCAATCCCATCATGTCAGATGCAGAATTTCTAATCATCGAGTGTGGCAAAAAAAAGTGGGGTTTTTGCAAACTAGAAAGTGTTTTTCCTTTCACCCAAACCAAGCAAATTGTATCAATTTCAGTTGTCAGTGTAAGCATGGTCTATGCCTACTTTTTATGTGTTCTAGGGCCCTTGATAGGACTTTGATGTGTGGCCCTGTCCACTGCACTGGTGACTAAAGCCAATTAAAGTACAGCTACTTTCTGATCTCAAGCAGCATCAAAGAACTCCTATGTGGACTGTTAACGGTCAGTCAAGCATGCTAACTACCTGGTTAGATGTTTCTATCATCTCAGCACATCTAAGCTATAGTTAATAGGCTCCCTTTCTAGAATGTCATATTGCCCTGGTGCCTTAGTAACATGTACTTTTGTATATGAGTGTTTTCAGACACAAATGCACTTGATCAAAGCCAGGAAACAAAAACCTGCTGTGGTCTTGTTGTTTATGTCATCTAACTTGATAGAAGACAAGGTTGCTTTACCCTAAACCACTCACAGATCTTTGTCAAAACAGACATTGTTCTATCATTGGTAAGGTAACATATACTAGTGTATTAAACAAACAAACAAACAACCCCCCCCCCGGCATATTCGTTACATATAAAGTGAAAATCTTTGGGCTTTTTTTTCTTTTAATTTTGATGATTCTGGCTTGTA
The DNA here is from genome assembly GCA_024447675.2 of Pterophyllum scalare. Classification (NCBI taxonomy): domain Eukaryota; kingdom Metazoa; phylum Chordata; class Actinopteri; order Cichliformes; family Cichlidae; genus Pterophyllum; species Pterophyllum scalare. Next base: position 208,151 of record JAMQGT020012540.1, on the reverse strand, counting down.
GCTCATAAAGATCAGAGAAAAGATTTACTAGAATATTTCATTTAGCGTTTAAGCAAATTACTATTCAGATAATATAAATATCATTCGCCTCACTGTCTAGTTCAGCACAGGCAACCACAATCATGAAGAAGAATACTGACTTGACAGTTGCTCAGATGATGACCTTTAACATCCTCCACAAAGAGGGTAAAAGTCAATGAAGAGCTTTTTCTGAAACCGTTGGCTGTTCACAAACGGAAACTTGACCAGAAGGGGAAATTGTGATTGCAAAGTGCGGACAAGCAACAGGGAAGACAGCAGCCTTGAGAGGATCATCAAGAAGGGACCAAACTGTTTGTCAGTGGTGTAATGTCACTTTCCTTCATTTGAAAGAAAAGTTTGCATTTCATCTGGAAATCACGGTCCTAGAGTCTGGAGGCAGCGTGGCGAGGCACAAAATCCAACGTGTTTGCGTGAAGTTTCGTCAGTCTGTGAGGATTTGGGGTGCCATGTCATCTGCTGGTGTGATTGGTCCACTGAATTTTATCAAGTCCAGAGTTAAAACAGCCATCTATCTATTGAGATGCTGATTTCCTTTTCTGATAGTGCTTAGCACCTACCCACAATGCCAAAACTACTATGAAATGGTTCACCAACCATGTTGTTACTGTGCTTGACTGGCCAGCCAGCTCAGCTGACCTGAACCTCGTAGAAAATCAGATGATGATGAGAAACACCCGACCCAAAAAAATGTGGATGAGCTGAAGGCTTCTATCAAAGGAACCTGGGATCCAATAACGCCTCAGCAGTGGCACGAGCTGATCACCTCCACTGATGCAATAAATCACGGTAACGGAGTCCCAACCACATTTTGAGTGTAAGAATCGAGCTTTCCAGAAGCCGGACATTTCTGTATTGAAAATCCTTTTTTGGTTGAACTCAGGAAATATTCTAATACTTGAGATCCTGGATGTCCATGAGCTGGAAGCCCTAATGATCAAAATTAAGGAATCTATGAAAGTTTACCCATTTGAAATCAACACTAGATGGACGGTTGTGCTATTCTTACCGATGAAGCTGTCAGACAGGTGGCTTATTACTGTGTGACACTTAGTGTCTGCTTTAAAGAATAACTTTTTAATTAAGGAAACTGTTTTCATTTAAGATAATTTGAGGGTAATATACATATTCATTGTTTGATGAAAGCAGAAAAACGGTTTGTTTGTCTACTTATTTTAGAGGCACAGTTTCTTATTAGTGGCGTTTGACATTCACTGCTTTCTTGAGCTGTTTTCTCTCACATAGTGCAATTAATTTCAGCTAGTGGAAAACAGATAGCTAATTATAACATGATGTGCCCCTTGAGTGTTCTTACAAATAACAGGGCTCTGAAATGTCACTGTCAGCATATGCTCACAGAAAAGTATGTCTATTGTTAGTGTTTTATTTTTATTTATTTTTATTTTAAGCTACAACAAACACTGTCAAAACAGTACAGAAGTTACACTGTGCAGGACTGACGTTCTTACAATTGTTTACTTGAGTTCAGAGATGTTGAATCACCAGCTCAGAAATGTGCAAAAGCTGATTATGATAAGCTGGCACTTACAAAATAGATCAGTCACTAAGAGCTTAACAGCAGAGTTAAAGTCATCTTACAAACTGCTCAGCACTGAGGCTATCTGGAGCTGCAGCAGTCTCATTTGAATCAGAATCATTATCTTTCACGGTGTACATGAAAACGGTTTCTGATGTTGCGCTAAATACAGCAGCTGGACCGGTCTTAATTTGATGGCTTGGTTTGTTACACTAATCTGTGGGATTTCTTGTTATGATGGTCACCAGCCAGATATATTTCATTCTGGAGTGTTTTAGTTTGCTGTACTGATGGGTGCTGATGTTCCGGCTTGTCCACCTATCCTACTGTAAATCTGTAAAATCAATACAAAGGAGAGATGAGACAGAGAACAGTGAGTGAGGCAGTAATTACGATGAGATAATGAGGGCCAGCTCAGTGCTCAAGTTACAGATCATCCACCCGGCCAGGAGTGCCAGGACAATGCCTCCAGGCAACACACAAAACACATGCACGCACACACGCATGCATACCACACAATTCAGTCAATACTAAACCTAATACTAGTCTCACACTAATTTGTTGGATTCTCGTTTAAAGCTGACACCAGAGGTCTTATCAGCCATAATTAATGTTTAATCAGGACCATGTGAATTGACTAATGGTCACATATATATATAGTTATTATACATGGAGTCAAATACAGAACAGTTACTCTCAAATTTCATCTCTTCGTCTCAAGGCTGACATACATGTTCATTTTTCTCCTCAATGCTACCTACTCTGTAATGAATGGAGTCTCCTGAAGTCTTATCAGGCATGAAACACCAGCACGGTAACATGACAACCCAGGCAGTATTTCAAATTTGGGCCTAGCAAAGGCTATTTTTGGCATCTACAGCTCAGTTATGGCACTGGCAATAACTGATAAAATGGGTGGGCCAGATGGGTGGGTTATGACATGTCCTGTGTAAGCCAGAGGTCCAAATATCAACACACTTGACATTGGCTGGCAGAGTTCCCACATCCCACAGTCAACGTTGTGAGTTAGGGCCAGATCTATCCCAAAGAAAACTGCTGATGTGTGTCACAAAACCTCAAACGCTAACTTAAAGACATTAGGATTTGACATCAAAGGGGACTGGATATCTTGGACATGAATTTCTGCTCATTTATTTAGCAGTTACTGAAACAATTCGCAGTACTTGAACACTTTGACATATTTGTTCTTCTATAGTCAGAACGTTGTGGGAATATTTTCTCATGTCACGGCTATGATTGAGATATTTAAACACTGACAAAAAAAAAAAGAGGTCCCAGTGGTGCAAGAGAGGTCAGGGTCTGATGAAAGGCAGTTGGATTTATCCTTTGCAGATATGAATGTTAATGTGGAGCAGTGACTCCCCCCTTCAGCTCTAGTTTCTCATTTATGGCCAGTTGCGTTTTCACTTGCACATGAGAACAAGTGAAAATGCAACTGTAACAGAGCCGCAGAAGAAAACAGTGCTCCAGATGCTATGGCTTTTCTGCTACAGCACAGCCATGCTAAACTGCGGTGGGTAATTTCTGAACAGTGTACATCTGCCATGGATGCAACACTAAGTCAGTGCAGTGTGAGTCATCCACCTGACAGAAGGAGGACAATAGAAAATTCAAATTGACAACCTGACCATCGATCTGTTATTTTCTCTTAGTTCTATTTAATTTGGATATCTGCAATCAAAATATTCAGCCTTGACAAAGCAGGCAAAGCAACAAAGAACTCAAGGCTTACTTGATTTTAACAAGGTTTTCTGAGAATCTTTTCTCTGCCGTAATTGCACTCAGTATTTCCCCCAACGGGCTGCAACGCTTTTGTTTATAATCACTGGCGGTCATCAGGATGCAAAAAAAGTCTCAGACTATCGTCTCAGTTGTTCACCGCTAGTCACAAACTCAGACACAACACAAACCCAAAATCAGATCCTCATTACTGGCAATGCCACTTTGAGGGGTTTAAGGTGTATACTATAAGGATAGCAAACTGCACCTCTGAAATGACTGACAGGAAAAGCAGGTTTTTTTTGTTGTTTTTTTACACATACTTTCATTTATTTTCTTTTCATCTGTGCCTATGCATTTAAGCAAGCAAACTGGTTTCTCATTAAAGAAAGTGAACATAAGTGAACAATGTTCCCCTGCATATATTTAATTAATTCCTGCATTTGTCAATGAGGATGTCAGCCCATGAGTAAAAATATATTCTTCAAGGTTTTTTTGCGCTGCATGCATATGTAACACTGACAGCAACAGTAAACATCTTGTGTCTCCACACAAGCTGGAAATGTTAAGGCCTACAGGCTTGGTCTTTGATGTCGCCTGTTTCAAGGTTACACCTGCTTAAATATGAATTCATTTAAATTCCTTTTTTTCAAAACCCACAGTTGCACTCCTCACCCAGTTTTTATATGAAAATTTAAATGAAAATGTATCAGCGTCTCTAAGCAATTGAGATCCCCTGAAGCCTAGCTTGACAAGGTTAACCACAGCAACAGATCTGAAGGGAGTGAGTGGGGTTTATTCAAGCACCATAACAAACTTCAATCAGCCTGTGTTTGTTAGTCAGTGGCAGGGCAAAGGGTTTCATCAAAGAGGGCTGGGGCAGGGCTCGATACCAGCAGATGATAGTAAGATACCCTTGCAGAGGGAGGGAAACCGAGTTATTTCTCCAGTCACATAAAGACACATCAAATGGAAAATCTATTTCAGAGGTATGTAGTAACAGTGCATCTCTGCTTCATTACCAAACTAGCACAATTAGCACACCAAGTATAAAAGAGATATTAAGAAAATGCCGTTGGTGCTTAATTGGCACAAAAGCAAGTTAGAAAAATTACGATCTTGTCAGTCATTCATCTGCACCACAGGCAGAAAGCACACCTGCATCACCAAATGATTCAACACTACTCTGTCAGACATTCAGTCTCCTCAGGCAAAATAACTAGACTATTAAAATATAAAAAAACGTGCTATCACCGGGGCCATTAAGTGGGGATGGATACCTGAATCATGTCATTAGTGGATCTGACTTCAGACAAATGCCCACTGTAGATACTGTGGCTCACAGACAAACGTGTAAAAATGGGACATTGCTTTTCACACTATTTGAGAATTAGCCCTAAACCAATCACACAGAATTTAGTTCCAAAATAAATCATAGATGTCAAATCTCATTCCAAATGCAATGAAAAATACATTTACGGCATTAAAATCACATGTTTGATCTTGTCTGAGTTCCTCTTGTCGGTCCTGGCCCCTGGAGTTTTCCTCTAGTGTGGCACAGGGTTGTTAGTACTGAATTGTTGGAGATCCGTGATTTGCAATATACGGCCTCCACTGAATCGACTTCTCCTAGCAACTTGGGCTCTTTTGTCAAGTTCCTTGATTTTGCAGTAGGTTTTATGTTGTTGCATTATGCCAGGTGAGGCTCTTGGGGAGTATGTTGCCTTTCTGCTTATATTTGTCCAGCAACATTTTTTTTAGATGGCTCATTCTGGTCAGAGCAACATCCGCATAAATGCCCTGAACCAAGTTTTATCCACAGAAAATTTCATTGTAATGCAATAATTAATATTTTTCACTTCACCTGTTTGTGATTTTTAATGCTCTGGATGACTAATGTATGATTGCAAAGGACTGAGTATGGCTCTAAAGTAGCACCAGGGGAAGACATTGACAGGGTGTTAGGGAACACTCATCAACTACTGCTGCAATGATGCAATCTTGAATTCCAAAAGTAGAGGAGCTATAAATATTAGATATTGTTTTTGGTTTGTCCACATTTTGACCACTCGGATACCCCCTTTCCTGAATATGTAATCTATCACAGTTGTACCTTGCATTTTAAAATGATAGACATGCCACAGTTCCGATTTTAGGATTGATACCCATGTTTTGCCGTGGGCATAAACGATACATTGCAATGGTGCACTGACAATGTTTCCAGTTAAAGCTCTTGACATGCTTCCTTTTACATGCAGGAGGTCTTATGGCTGCTGTAAATGTACCAGAGGGATGCCTTGTGGACCTTTTCAGTGTTTTATGCAAACTTTTCTAAGTATACATACTTCGCTTGATGAATTTACCAACATTTTGAAACTAAAAGGGCAAAAACAAATGAAATATTTAGAGTACCCTTGGGAAAACAACTTTACAATCATGTGACAAAGTTATTACATCAAAAAGAAATAATTTTTATTTATTTATTTATTGCAGCAAAGGGCTGGTGCAATTAGTCTTGCAGCAGATGGTTGCCTGCCCAATCTAATTAAGTAAAAAAAAATTTTTTTGAATAATAACTGTATATATTAAACCATGTAGGTATGTTTTTAAAACAATATAATAAGTAACATATCAATAAATATTATACACATCATTTATATAAGGTCTTTTGTAATAATGGATTCAGGCAATCAAAGATAGAGTTATTTCACCAATAACAGCATGTTATTGTTGGCATATTTGGTGCAGAGCAAAGGCAGTTCATCAGGAGAAGAATTGCAGACATTATAAAGGATAGCAGTAATAATACTGTAGTTTGACATGGAGGTTTTTTGGTACTCGAAAAACTGGATAGCTTTTCCTCTTTGATTCAACTATGAATTCTGAATCATCCATCCATCAAAAAGTATTTGAAGATAATGTGAGAATAGCTACCAGTGTACAGGAGGCTTGGACCAGCTCTCAATTAAAGGGCCAGCATTTCTGATACCAAAGAGTATTATCCTAGTAGAATTCACCAGAAACTTGTTTATGCTGGTGGTGGGGAGACATGCCTAGCCCTAAATGCCTACGTCCGCATGTCTACCCTGTTTCCTCTAGTAATACACCTAACTGAGCAGCCCCATTAGTCAGATACAGTTACCAAACCACAGCTGTTAATGGCAGCTCTCTCCTTAATGATCTGTGTACTTGCCAAATTGCTATATACTGTACTTACTTTAGTGGCCAAGAAAATATGCGGATCTGTTACTTTTATGGGCTAGAAAAGCTTAATACAACCACCACAATTGGTAATAGTTAATGAAGGATTCAAAAAGATAATATCCACAATTTAGTCTTCTGCCATTCTAACGTTGCTGGTGGCCAGAGTGGTGTATATAGGCATCATTGGTATGTTTATCCATTCTCCTATGGTGGTACTCACCTCCAACTTCTCCTTCTCATCCAGTCTGTCCTGCTATACACTAGGTAATGCATAATCCCTCTTTCTGACCTCAGGCACATAGGCTTCCCTGACATTTTTAGTTGTTATGGAGACAAACTGCAAGTCCCTTGCCAACTTTTCACTGGTCCAGTGCACACTGACTATTTCTGCAGGTTTTTTATTTCCTTTCCATAGCCCTGTTCTTAGCTATTCCTGGCCTGGCATTGAGAATACACTTGCCTCATCGCCACCCATCTCTATGTCTCCTGGACTGGCATCACCCCCTTCATGCACTTCTGCTGTGTCCTGCTCACCTACCTCTGCAGTTTTAATCCTAGGTGGACCTGTGCTGCTTTCTGACGTTCCTCTGCTGCAGGTCTCAGAGGAGTGAACTTGGCAGGCATCCAAAGCTCCACCTGGCTTATCCCAAATTAATCTCCAGAATGCTTGCCTAGAATCTTCGAGGTCCTGACCTCACTAAATCTACATTTCATGTTGAAAACTTCCTCCAGGGAACTTTTCCCTTCCTTAGGGCTCATTGCCATCTTGGACTGAAGAGCAGGTTTGTGTTCTGACTGTCTGCACCTCTTCTTCTTTCATCAGGGTCTAACCCTCCATTTCTGCTTTGGTCTTCATCCATGTCTTGGACTGGATTATATTAGGGCTCTCTGAAATCATGATTATTCTGCTCCTTTGATATGACTATCACTAACATCTTTACCTCAATGTAGGCAGCACAGGTCTTTAAACTGAATCTCATAGTGGCTAGCATTGCCTCTGCTTGCTCCCAATGGAGTGTACCAGAGCTAAATCCATTAGTACACATCACTACTCTCCTGAGGCCTATCTCATTTGCTTTCCCAGGCCTCTTATCCAAAGTAGTTATCGTTGTCTTCTGATAGTCCATGGCCATCTCCTGTCCCACGTTTTCCAGGATGCTCCGTTTCAGGACTTCCTGGGTTTGGGTTGATCTTTAAAATCTTCTCTATAGTCTATCGACTTTATTTCCTCAGAGACCATTCTTCCAGGCCCTGCTCTGTCACCTCGAGTTGTTGACCACTCCAAGCTTCTCATAATGCCTTGAGTCATGGCTGGACTACTCTGCACTGCTGACTGGAGGTGGTCAACTCTCCCTCAGCGCATGCTCCTCTTCCCACTTGCTTGTAGTAATTCCTGTGGGTCAGACAGCTCTGCTTCCCTGGCTGACTGTATTATTCTGACACTCAGGCTGATAGCTGATCAGCTGTACACCTCGTTTACTGCAGTGGCTGCCTCGACCCAGCATTCGCGTGTTCATGTTGACATCCTGTCAGCTACATGCCACCTTTACAGCTATAGCTGCTTTCTAGTACTCTCCCAGGTCATCACAACACAAAACTGTGGTTGGCTGTCTGCTGGGGTTCTTCCTGAGCCTTTTGTTTTTTTCTGTCAGACTCCATGTTGAGCACCATGCGTTTGATTCCAGATACTGTTAGATCTCAGCTGCTGCACATGTTAGATGCCACACCAGCTTTCTTTGTTAACCCAGCCTTTCTTCTTCAGGCTCTGTGTACACTTGCATAAAAGAAGGCATATGATGCGTTATTTGCCTCTTCCTGCATAAATTGGATCAACTGAGCTCTGCCTGCTGCAATCACATACATTCTGAGAAGAACGGGCAATGGAGATCTATAAAGATTCTAAAAATATATCTGTAGAATGCAGCATTTGTAGTGCAAATAAGACAAGAAAGTAATGCTGCAGATGATCATTAATCTTGTAAATTCATGATTATCAAAAGAAAGGCAAACAGGGGGAAAAAAATGCCAGATCAAAGTGAAATTTATTTTACTGACTAAATGTATTTTATTTTCAGATGATCTAATCCATTACAATATAAGACCTAAGCTCCTGTTTGCTATGCAATGTTTTTTACTTCTCCTAGATATTTGTGATTAGATGGACCTGATATGTAAATAAACTAAGTATCCTCTTTGAACAGGAAGTTGTAGCCAAAGCCAAAATGTTAGGTTCCCATTTGTGGAGACGGGGGTTTAAAGTAATAAAAGTTAAGACCATTATAACCACATTCTCAGAATCAGTTAATCAACACATAAATCTATACATGAAATTTCTCAACACAGCAAATCAAGTGGGAACAGTCATAAACATTTGACTTCCATCATTATATGCAACCTGACACTTGATTTTTTTTTTTTACTTCAGCAAAAATCTGCTTATATAGACTGATGTTAAAAGATATTAAAATAGACTCTGGATAGAGCTATTTTAACATCTGTACACCTGTAGAATTTATGGGCTTTCATATTTGCTTTTGCATACAGATTACAACATTAGCACTGTATCTCAGCAGCAGCATCATAGTGATCATTTAAAACTTGATCTCCCAAACAGAATGAGGGAAACATTTTCCTTCCAATCCTTCTTAGTTAAAATGATCATTACTGCATTCTTTTTAGAGTTGAATTCAATATCATACTGCGAACCATAACTTGAGAAAACCCTGAACAGTTGAAGCACAAATAGACCAGAAATGTAACGCATCGGTTTTCTAAGCTGTGTTCTAAGTTGCAGTTTGAGCAGTATAAATCACATTGCAGCATCAGGACAAAAATGTTTACACAACATTTTCTGCATCTCCAACAGAAAACATGCAAATTACAGTGACATTGCGACACTCAGTTTGTACTGCTGTAACTTAGCTGGGATTCATTTGTTGGGTTTAGTAAGGTACAGCTTAACAACTTGCATATATAAAATGTATTCCTTCAACAGAGAATATATCACAATTAAAGGTTATGGTAAACAAAAGAACTAGTGAAAAACATGGCACTTCCAGGTGATTGTAAATTTAAACTGAGAGCAACCTGCTCAGGCTGTGTTAAGCATACACAATAAAAAAAATGTACAAACAAAAAGATAATGTACTTCCATCCATCCATCCATCCATCCATTCTCTTCTACTTATCCAGCAGGACATGCCCAGAACAACTCAACTGGCTCCTTTTGACATTGAGGAATAGTGGCTCTTCTCTGAGCTCCTCTTGAATGACTGCACTCTTCACCCTATCTCTAAGGTAGAGGCCAGCCACCCTTCAGAGTAAGTCCATTTCCGCTGCTTGCATCTGCGATCTCATTCTTTTGGTCACTACCCAAAGCTTGTGACCATAGGTGAGTGTAGGGACATAGATTCCATGGTAAATCAACAACTGGGCTTTTACGCTCAGCTCTCTCTTCACCATAATGGACTGGTACACCATCTGCATCACTGCAACTGCAGCCCCAATGCATCTGTCAATTTCCCACTTCCCTCTTCCCTCACTCGTGAAGAAGACCCTGAGATACTTAAACTCCACCAATTGGGGAGCAACTTGTCCCTGACCCGGAGTGGGCACCCCACCCTTTTCTGGCTGAGGATGATGGCCTCAGACTTAGAGGTGATAGTTCTCATTCCTGGGAACCACCACCCCAGTCTGCCATTCCAGAGTCACTGCCTCAGCTTTCCACTAAATGTTGTATAGGCGTGTCAATCAAGATAGCCTTGCAACATGCAGAGCCTTCAGGAACTCAGGGTAAATCTCATCCACCCCACGGGTTCTGCCACCAAGAAGTTGTTTTAGTTCCTCAGTATCCTCACCACCAGTGATGGGCAAGTCATCCCCAGAGCCTGCTTCCTCTACAGAAGACGTGTCAGTGGGATTCAGGAGATCCTCAAAGTGTTCCTTCTACTGTCCAACTATATCCAGATTTGCTTTGAGGCAGACTGAAAGTCTTTTTCCATGGCCTCAACAGACTTCCACACCCAGGTTTTTACTTCAACCACCACCCAAGCCACATTGCGCTCAGCCTGTTAGTTCCCATCAGCTGCCTCTGAAGCCCCACAGGCTAAACAAGCCCAATAGGACTCCTTGTTTAGCTTGATGGTTCCCTTCACCACCAGTGTCATCATCTGGTCCAGGGATTGCCACCACAACAAGCACCAACCACCTTGCAGCCACAGCCCCATGCAGCAGCCTTAAGACATGGTCCATTTGGACTCAGTATCCTCAGCCTCTCTTGAAATGCTATCGAAGTTCTGCGGGAGGTGGGAGGTGAAGATTTTGCAGACCGGACCCCTGCCAGGCTTTCTGAGCGCACCCTCAATATACGTTTAGGTACACCAGGTCTGTTCAGCATCCTCCCCTGCCACCTTACTCAACTCAACACCATGCGGTGATCAGTTGACAGCTCAGTTCCTCTCTTCACCTGAGTGTCCAAAACATATGGCCGCAGGTGTCTGGTTTCGTAGTTTGTGGCCTGTATCGTTCTCCAGGTTTGGCGCTAGTGGAGTGTTTATTTATTTATTTGTGCAGCTGTAAAACGAATGCATAAGACATAAGATACCAGATGGCACAGATATTAGATTTGTGATCAAGTATATATCCACTATGGCATCATACCTGTCATATTATACATGCACTTTAGGAAGTCAAAAGTATCAGTGCACCTATAGTATATGCACAAATAAGTTCATGCCTGGCTTTAAAGGTCTCTTCTGGCCAAACCAAAGGAGGGGACATTTGCCAACCCATTTAACAGCCAAGCTGAAAAAATGAAACATTCTTGCCAACTGCAGCAAACCCAAACCTTTCAATCAAACAGCACTGTGCTGGAAATACACACATGAAAACACACATAGACACACATACAGTTCAGCACACACAAAGCTATAAGCAGGCGTAACGTCAGACACATCCAGCAACGCACAGGCACCCAGCAATGCATTCAAGCATTCAGGCAGATCGATAGGCTTTCAGGAAATCAGTAACACCCAGGTTGAGCCCCTGAGGCTTTGGCCAAGTTATTCAGCAGTTTCCCTGGCCGCTCAAGAGAGCCCATACTGGGCTCTGGGCCAAGAGCCAAAGATGGGAAAGCAGCTCATGGGTGGGAACAAAACTTTTTTACAATTACAACAGTACTTCTGTCACTTTTATGAATGAAGCCATCATTACCCCTTTAGTGTGTTCACAGTTAATTTAAAATATGGTTTGAGGTCATATGTACAGTCCCTGTTGGTCCAGTCAAAAACAGACTGTGAAGACTTGAGTGAAAAAGCAATGCCTTTTTTAACCCATCTGTCTTGACAGTCCATCTGCATTACACTAGAGTATGTTAACTTTTTTTTCTGCTTCACTTAATTGTTGTTTTTGTTATACCAATGCCTGGATTGTGGACCTCTCACTGGGCCAAAACATATCTCATTCTCTTTGAAAGAAATATCTTACAAATGAAAACAAACAAAATCCAACCATCTACAGCAATACTCAATCACCACTTGGGAAAACACATGTTTCAGATATGTTTTATTTATTTATTTACTTTATAAGATGTTGAGCATTATTCAGATTATTTCAAAATGGATTACTTCCAAAAAAAAAAAAGATCAAGCAATGTATTTCATTCAAAATGGGAGAGGGGGAAACTTTTTTTCTAGTTTTGTCTAAATCAGAATACGACCATGAACACTACTAAGGAACAACTGCAATAAGAACACAAGAAAAATAATGCTGTAGAATACTCAGTGTTTGTGAGCATGTTTTTAACAGAGAGCAACTTGTTTTTTTAAATTCATTTTAACAATACAGTATAACATCAATAGAATTACAAGAATGGCAAAAACTGGTCATTTTTACTGCTGGTTGACACGTACAGATTTACATACAGCAACATAGTTGTGGATACTGAAAAAGGAAACGTCAAAAGATCCGTTGCTTATGATCAGACCATTAGGTTCAGAAGCTGAAAGGACAGAAAAAAAAAAAAAACTTAAAAGAATGTCAACCGCAGCATGCTGACGTTACTGTTTGAGTGTGCATTTTTAGCAGTACATTTTAGCTTTGACCCAAAGATGAACAGCATCAAAATTTCAAACAGACCAGGCAGCTCTACCAATTCTGACTGACACCTGTATTCTTTTTTTTGAAAGCATAAATCTCTGGCACTGCTCAGTGTTTGTGGTCTTATCATAAATAACAGGTATTCCAAAATAACACAATACAGCTGCCTGTGTCTTGTCAGTAAAATGGCATTTCCTCATAATTAGAGTTATGCTTTCTGCAGAGCAGGAATGGATGGAGACAGGAGTAATAATGAGGTGAAGATACTTGTGTGAAAGGGTCTGACAGAATGATAAATATGTAACTCGTTTGGTGGCTGTTCTCTGGAGCTGTGATTAAAGAAAGGACGGATAAACATACCGTGCAATGGATGAAACAACTGCACGCAACCACATAACACACACATAAGTTTTATCATTTCAAAGTAGCAGACAAACCGACAGATTCACTATGTATACATCAGACAAACACAGAGCCAGAACATGACAAATCTGTGTTAGTTTATATGCATCACTGCTATTTGTTGTACTACTACTTTAGGGGTGTGTATGTCCTAAAATGTAAGGCCGCAAGACAATGGCACTTTTGTTAAAAGCTTATCTTTCTTTCCTTCTGCATTCATATTTGTGTACAACAAAATAGCATCTCAGTAAGTAACACAGCCCTCAGGGTTTTTTTTTTCTTCAAGTTAGGGACAGAAAATCTTGCATTGAAGTCAGAAAGTTAATTGGCCAGTGCTTATAGAAAAATGGGACTATATTTCATCAGCAGGGTTTCTCAAACTGTCACACCAGGAAAGTTTTGTTAATGTAGTATCCATTTGTTCATAGTGTCAAAAGAACTCAATGAGGCTGAGAAGGCTTCATGTTCTCATACTTGAGGAAATGTTTTTCACCAGGATAAAACCAGAGCTAAATGAAAGTTTCCGAGAGTATTGCAGAAAAGTTATTTCCCTCCAAAAGTAGTCCTGATATGACCTAAAATGACTACATCCTCGTTTGATTAGTCTATCAACTTGGGTTACAAATTAACTAAAGTCTAAAGAAAATGCAGTTGTTGAGCTTATACGAGGAAAAACTGCACATAAAGTAAATTCAGCAGTGCATAAAACACACAATGAAAGGTGTCCTGGGAATGACCAGTTACTAGAGGGGAGTAGCAGAGGAAATATTATGAAGGTCCCTATGGCTTTCAGGTGTCTGCTGAAGAACTCATCCTTACATTGGAGTTAACCCAGTGAAGAGAAATAGAAAGTACTATATGTATGCTGGGTAAGGGATTACTGTACCTTTATTGTGTGAGAAAAACTAAAAACTGACCAAAAACACCCCACCCCCACCCCCACCCCTGAAATGTCTATTTTTGTGAAGAATCAGACTGCCATGTACCTCTGAACATGACTAAACACTTCATGACAGATGGTACCCACACAGTCAACTATAAGGGGGGGTTCTGCTTTAGCTAAAGCAACTCAGATTTATTGAATCCTATTACCATAGATGCAAATATTTATTACAGGAAAATTATAAATGAAACAACATCTTAATGTAAATAGTGTGCAGAACAATGTCTGGCACTGGTTTCCGGCATGCTCGATTTTAATCTCTGCTTCGCCCATATATTGCAATCTGCCGTGAGCAAGTGGGCAAAAGGGCACAGAATAGAACTGAGTTCTCTGTAGCATTTAGACTTTAGTGTGCACACTCCTTCCCACCTTCTATGAACACACTTTAAACAGGTTCTGTGCCGACAAAGCAGATGGATGAGCGCAAGAACCTGGGACAAATTTTCTTTAATAGAAAGTCGCATTTTAAACAACAAACCTACAAGATGTTTGCGACCAGGATCCCATCTGGTGCAAACCACTCTGATTGACTGCAATCTCTGATCATTTTAAGCCATCACACGCTTTCTGAATGAAGATGTGCCAACGTCTGGTCAGAAGAATGTAATATTAATCTTGACAGTTTATATCTGCTTGCCAAAACCTGCTCTCTAAATTCCCTCAAAGCTGCAATTAAAAACATCATGTTACTAATTGATGAACAGCGTCTTAGTGAGCAGACTGTACTGAATTAAACATGTGGATATTTTTCATTCCAGGAGTGCTCTGAAATATATTTGTTAGATCTAGGAAAAGACATACTGCAATTTGCATCAGAAATGTATACTTTCTCCCCCTGCTAAGTAGGTTAGGCAGAGTCGACACATGATTATAGGAAGGAAGCCAGAGTGATCTCCTTTGGGGGCATAAGAAGAAAAGAGTAAGCGAGAGAGACAGAGGGCAGTCATAGAGAGACACACAGAGAGCAATAGTATATCAGTTGGGTGCCAGTTGCACCATTATTGCAGATGGGGTCTTGGCACTGCTGTCTCTTTGCCCCTGATGATCTGTGATGGCAGCCTCTACAGGCTTCCTCTAATATCAGCTTGTGTTCCAGAAGACCAAGGGATCCTGTTCAAAGCCTGCTGCATTTGTGAAAGGTGAGATATTCATCTGAATGTCACACAAGATAAAAATTAATAACATAAGGACAATCAAATAAAATGCATTTGAGCCTAATTAAAGTCCCCCGGTGTACCAAATTGACAACACATATCCTGAATGTGATCCGGCCTGGCACCTTGTCATTCTTAACTGCAGCTGTAATCAATATTTGAATAACAACAGTGGAGTGAGTATGTTAAAAGGGATCAACGACACTGACAAATTCACAGGAAATTATCTGCTGACTCTGCAGTTACCCTTAGCACGTATCGCGGCATCTTTAAGCTTTATTGTTTTGAGTTTTCTTTATTCACATGCTCACGGTGTTGTTTCATTTTCAGTTTCTTCTGCCATTTCCTTCACAGTTTCCTTCGATTTTAATTCATAAAGACGCACTTCATCACAATGCAGGTGGATGAAGACAGCAACTAGTCCCTAAGCTTATGGAGTATTTAGCAGCTAGACAGCAACGTACTTCCCTGAGATGTTATTAGTGCCAAAAGTGGTAAAAGGAGATTAATATTGAACATTTATAAAGTGCTTTCTGTGGGTTATATGTAATTAGGTCACTGTTCATTAACACGTTTGCACTAGCAACTCACTCCGTTTAGTCCTCACAGCTTGTTTCTGTTGCCGTTCAGTTGTTGCAGTTACAAAACCACGTAACCACATGTCCACTATTTTGGATGTGTGACACTCATGGTGCCAGTTTAGGATCAAGTGACTAAGGCCCCACCCACACAGGCCTAAAGACCAGCATGCAACCACCAGTTGCCAAGAAAAAATGTGTGTTCCTCAACTGGTTGGCAAAAACTTTCTTGTGATTGCTTGGCTGTTGGCATATTCCTGCAGTCATAGTTTCATTGGAAGTGATGGACCTGTCTACAAGCAGTGAGCAGCTGTGAAAAGTGCAAAACAATCCAGAAATGGAAACCATTTGCCTTCAGAGTTAAAAATTTAGAGACACGCAACTTTTGCTTTAAAGGTGAGCCTTCTCCTCTGTCGGGACTGCATCACTCTCTTTTGGGTTGTACTACCACTCAGTTAGTAGTTAGCGAGTGTTTGCAGACAAACATGAAAAATTACAGATAACTGTGACAATCTGCTAACAAACAAAGCAATGACTGGGAGGTTTTTTTTGGTGCAGCACCTTCTATGCAACCGATTTCACCCAGCGAGAGAGCCAGAAACCACAGCCAGCCAGTCGGGGAATACACATTTTCCCCTTGCAACCGGTGGCTGTATCATATCCAGTATGATGGAAGCAAGAATCCTCAATAAGAGGCATTAGACATTATTTTTATCAAGCTTGATGAAACATAGAAGATAATGGATCTGTTTTTCTAACTATTGAGTTTTGTTTTTTTTTAAATCAAGGTCAGTGTTATGTGGCTTAACAAACAAACAAAAAACATATTTATAGAGTTCTGTACATGTGAACTTTTCCACGAATTTCCATTACTTTTTATTGTTATGATATGATATTTTTACTGGAAATGAACAACGATGATTGCATTCTGGCAAATTAATTTTCAGCCTGCTTGGATAGATACAGTACCAGTCAAAGGTTTGGACACACTCACCCACTCACCCATTCATATGAATGGGTGAGTGGGTGAATGGTTGTATATCTAGTGTAAGTGGCAGCCTCCTGTGTGAAAATTAAGGCAATAACTGCGGTGTCTGGAATGACCACTTGATGTTTGATCCTTAAATCTCTCAATCTCTATACACACTAATGTCGAAAGGCCTAACATTACTGACCATACTAACCAACATGGTTGTTTTTCCATTTCAATAAGACACTTTTTATGCAGTTAGCCATTTGAAGTGTATTAATAAAAATAGTATGTTAAAACTTTAAGGCTGTGGGTACTGAAAGGTGGGTGCCATTTTGCCTTGGTCTGTTTTCAGTTATCTCTTGCATTTAATATCACAGTGAATTATAGATGTAGCTTGCCTACAATTAGAAGATGACTCCCAAGAAGTGACCAGCTAAAGGCTTGATATCCACAACTCCCAAACCAATGTGTAACATCGTGGTGGCTAAGTCCATATACAGTTTATAGATATATCCTTTTATATTTAATTAAGTCAATAATTCTGCTACATGATATTACAGTTAACATTATACTGAAGGGCCACACAATAATCTACATAAAGAAGTCAGAAATTATCAAGGCATTTTCCTTTGTTCCTGATGAGTTGTGGTGTGCCATAAAAGAGCTGCTGCCACTTCAGTTTAACATTCTGATCTATGGCCTCTCTAAAACCGTCATCAGTTACTCTCCTCTTCCTGCAAAAGCATTCACTCCCTGCTCTCTCCCAGCCTCAAAGCAGGCTCCAGCCACAAGATGACCCATATAAGGTTGAACTTAGGTGTGAGCCAGATAAGTCCACTGGGAAATCTTACTGATTCTTTTTTATGCATAGTATCACCTGTTATAAACAAATACCAAGTCCACAAATCACATATTTTAAATGCAATCCTCAAATTCACAAACATGTTGTTTGTGAAACACCCACCCACGTAATCCACACATACGCGCTTGCATACCCGTACTAGTAATGGCCTTTCCTGTAATTACAGTCATTTGTCAAAAGCACACCTTGATTTATGGTCAAATTAAAAATACACCGGAAAAGAAGCTGCGGGTCCTGTAACTCTGGGTATAGTGGGTGATTAATGCTACGCCATTACAGGCATGAGAGTGGCATGATCCGGATATGCACCTTGCCATGCAGGGCATCGTAAGTAGAAACATCAATCCATGCATTCCCAGTCTCTGGATGACAGAGTAGGTGTACTGTGGGTGGGTGAATGGGGTAGCATTGGTCAGGGTGGTGGTGGGATGAGAATAGAGCAGGACTGCCAAAATTAGTAAGTAGCACAAGAATATGAGGGGCACAGCTGTGTTATTTCATAGAAAAATACACTGTTTATGCACTAACTCCTTGCAGGGCATCTCCTTAATAAGTTATTTGCTTTACTTTCTGTGAATACCAGGAGAAAAAAAAACACTTGGCTATGAGCCATGAAACCCAGTGGCTTTTTTGCCAAGGAATACCAATAAGCAGAGGATTAAAATGTGTTTTCGCTATGCTAACTTGTAAATACACTCCTTGCATTTCTGTTATTCCTCTTTCACTGGAGACAGTTTGATGGCTTTTTGTCTAAAGTAATAGTGGTAGAATAATGAGGTACTCAGTGACATTGTGAATATTTTGAAGCAATGTGCAACCAGTGGAAAAACAATATTTTTTAACAGTAGCTGTGGAAATAAAGAATAATAATAAATCAGAAAAGTAATGATAAAATTCATATTTCATGTGCAACACAATGGACTACTTGGTCACAGATAAATATGTGTCTGTGTGTTGTTTGCAGCATGATGAAGTCCACACACGTCATCTCAAGCCCTGTGAAGGAACGACAGCAAACTCTGTCATCTAAACTTGGACGGCAGGGCTGAGCAGGAGAGAAGCAAATATAAAACAGATGAGAGAGCTGCTCCATTTGTCCAGTTTATCTAAAACCACTAGGCTATAGAAGAATTCAAGTACTTTTAAATTGCCTCATTGATAAAGTTGAATGGAATACAGGCAAAGAGACACGAATTGTGCCAGCGAAGAAATCTTCAGAGCTCAGTGCAGTTAATATGCCTCAGGGCCTGCGCTAGCCAGGAGAGCTCCAAAGACTGTTGCTGAACATGAAGTGGAAGGCTTACGGTAAGCAATGCCAAGCCCGAAGAAGTCCAGCCCCCTGAGGTAAATTTTTTTGAAGTCTTCAAAAATGCTTAGTTAAGAAGCATGAGTAATGCTATATAGAATGCTAAAAGCTGCCATGTTTTTATGAGGGCTCGTATGGGATTGGGGGCGGGATTGTGGAAAGCCTTTACAGAGCTATGGTTTTGCTCTGCAGGAAACAGATAAGGTGGCTTTCCCCTTTTTTTTCCTCCACATTTTATCAACTGTCAACGTGGTGTGTCCTTTAACTCCCAGTACAACATAAAATCCACACTGTATTTCCTCCTAAGGTTTGCATAAGTTATCAGAATGTAATGTCTTTCTAGGGTGCCTCCTGGCTATAACTGTTGATGAAGAAGTTCTTTTTCTTGCACAGTAACAGCATCAGCAATACTCTGATATACCAATATTTCTGACAGCCTGCCAAAGTGGTGACAGCAAACTACATCAACTCTACCACCGCCTCTGTCAGGGCAGTGACGAAACAAACAAGTGTGCAAAACAAAGTTAAGACATAAAACCATTGCAAAATCAATACGCATCATTGCTCTATTTCTCTGTAACATGACGGGAACTTCTGAGAGAGCTATGAAGTTTTTTTTTTAGAAGAGGAATCTTTCTCAAAGCAAATGTCATTCACCTAAAAACCTGCCTAATATTTCTCAACCCTGTGACAAACCCTGGTATTTGAAACACTCAAACAAATTCTATCACTTCTTTTCCTAAAATCAATGAGGGTGTCATCAATTTTCAAGCAAGGAGCCGAGTTTATTGAGCAGTTTTCAGGCTTTTCTATGAAATCTTTAACGATTTTTAATTAATTTCTTCTTTGTTCAGAACATAGTGGTATTTCTACGGTTCAGAACCATTTTTAAATTCAGGTATAAGCTTTAGGCTGCATTAGGTTAATTCAGTCTAGCAAGCAGATTATTTTTTTTCCTTCAAACCATAGCTGGTGCATTCAGAAATGCAAATTTTGCTTACAGAAACTTTTACAGTTTCAGTAACAAAATTGGATGTGGGCACAAAGTTTCCCTGAATGTGGATTAAGTGTAGTTGGAAGAAATGGATGGAATGCACTGCTTCTCCTGAAGGTTATATACCTTACATATACAGTACACAGACAAGACACTGGTCCCTATATTTATTCTCTTTTAAATTATTGCTTTTATGATATCATAAGCCACGGAATAGCTCTTTTTCCCAGTCATGCTCTCCACATTTCCATGTGCCTACATTTCTATTAAAAATATTAAATGTAATAACCAGCTGAGTGGGATCAAAAACAAGAGGTGCAGAAAAAAAAAACTGATGACTAGGAGCAATACCTAGAGCTAGAGAGGAATTATAAGGCAGTAGTGATTGAGTCATAGAGAGCTAGCGAGGGCACGAAGAATGGGAGAGACAGACGAAAAAGTCACTGTTACAGTGTATCTGTATGCATTTGTTTCTCAGAAATGCCCATTAGCCGAGATGGATGTCCTTGAACCCAGGTCTGCGCCAACAGGTATCTCTCACTAACAGACCGCCCCTCCACTAGTAATTACACAAGGAGGTCTACAGCAGGTGGCACTGGGCTGAGCAGAATTTACATAAATCTGCATGTGTCACTGAGCCTGGCTGCAGCCTCTGGCACTCTGTATAAATCCTGCTCGCAATTTGTTCAAATTTAACAAAAATGGAAAGTGGTGAGGAAAAATAGCATCACTGCTCTCTCTGAAACTGAGATATACTAGTAGACCACTAAGTTATTTCCTGCTAAAAAAAAAAAAAGAACAAAAAACGGCTAGCTGTAGTTTGAAATCACCAACCCACTCTCTCTCTCTCTCTCTCACACACACACACACACACACACACACTCACTGCAAGGTATGTGCAAAGACAGCTGCATTGTCAACACGCTGTTATTTTTGCTTTGATTGTCTATCTAATATTCTTGCATCTGGTCAATTCATAAGTATCACAGAGCATTCACTAACAAAACAATGCAGTCAATACCAGTTATACAGCTTTTGTTGAACACTGAATGCTGAAATCATGTCCCCCCCTATCTGTTTCCTTTTGTAGGTTTCAGCATTTCACATATTTCTCTGGTCTTTCTGCAAGCTATTCAGCTTTGGCAACTGCTGAAGTGTTTGTACAAGTGATTAAATCTTTTAGAAACACTTGAAATTATCAAATAAGCATTGAGAGTAGAACACTTCTGTTGCATTGTTATGAGCAAATAAATCAACAAAGCAGAATAGAGAATGGATGCAAGAATCCCCCAGCATGCATCTCAGATTTTTCTTTGTAACAAATCCACTACAAGTCTGTACTTAACATTTTTTATGTGCGTACCGAACGTGCACACGTGTGTGTGTGGCCGCAAACATGCCCATAGTTTTGTGAGCAGTGGGACCCCCCACCCCCATCCCCAATAGTGAGAGGTGTTTCTGCTGACAGGAGCATATTCAAGGTAATGGAACCACTCTGTTGTCCCAGAGCAGAGCACTAAAGCAGAACTGAGTTCTGTCTCCTACTACACGCACCACTGAACCTCCAGATGACAAAGTGCCTCACTGGCTGACCAAATCAAATACAATAAAGCTGAAAAAGAAGAAAGAAGATTGAAGGAGAAATTCTTAGATTTGTCATATTTTGCTGTATAGGCAGGAAAGTATGTATTTTCAATTGGAGAAGCTGTCCATCAGTTGAATGCCACACAAAGAAACTCTACAAGCACTAAAAGCAGTGTGGCGCTGAAAGAAGCGAGCCTGTTACTGCTGTGTATATACATACAACACATTTTGTGCATGTCAGTGAAGCAGGTGATTATATTCTACGAGTGTAGCCTCTTAACGTAGAGAACAATTGGGAGAAGAGTGGGGATGATTAAATAAAGAAGAGGCTGAATAATGAGAGGGGAATGAAAACAAGTCCCACAATAAATGACAGAATGAATAACACACTATAAATTATTCCTATTTCAATTTACATATTTCCTTTGTATTTCATCATGTTGTACAAATAAAGCAACAAATGAGTGGAAAAATGAATTATTAAGCTAATAAATTAGTAAAAAAAAAAAAAATTAGCTCTGCAGAAAAACTACTGCTAGCTGACTTCACCTTGTTGATATCTGTGGAGAGGTGCCATAGCTCACAACCCCAAAGCAGCAGACTGCTAGCCAGCAGACATTATTGCTGATCTCTGTGGAGACGAAGTGAAGCTGTATAGATAGGTATTGCTAGATACCCCAAAGGAATAAATCGGGCCAATAAGTTGTGGTAGCAATATGGAGTTGAGATTGGACATGTGCAGAAGGCTGTGGGGAAGCTAGCTGGCCACTGCATTAACTTAAGGGTGACAAGACTGATTTACAAGTGGCTCAGAGATGGCGCTAAGCCTCCATGACAATAACTCCTCAGCTGTGAACTCTCCGACCTCCTTCTCAACTCCCTCTTAAATCTTAAATGTTTTGATTTTGAACGTGCTGAGATCAAACACTATTTTCTGCATATAGATGCAATTCAGAGTCTGTTACAGACTGAAGCTTTGCTGAAAGCTAAGTCAACTCGAGCATGTAACTGTTGGACGGGGGACTCAAAAGCTCCAGCAAACACACTTGCATACGAGCACACAACATACACAGCTAACTAAGCAGCTCAAAGCTGTCTTCAGGGGAGGAACAAAGAGGGAAAAATACTTTTGTAAATATTATTCAGTCAAGGAGAACAATTCATCTGCAGACAAAAATGATGTTGTTGTTGTCATTGTGGTGCAAGGAAGCAACCCGTCTTTACCCCATGTTTATAAACCAGAGGAATTTTAATGAATGTGAATGAAGAGCCAATATGCACACACATGCACACACACACACACACACACACGCAGGCAAACACACACAAAATTCCACCTTGACATGATAGGAACCTGGTTCTCCTCAGCATAGATCCCCTTGATATGCTGCTGTTCAAATCCTCAGAAGCCAAACAAGCAGATGGAGGGAGGTGTATTTGTGTCCTTACAACTACATGCTGAATAGTGGTGTGAAATTACAAAATTTAACTTGTATGTTTGCTCTGTCCATCTTACTGACCTTGCAGAAGGGGTTGGCCTTTCTGGAAAGGTCCTCTGTATGCCACCTGGTACTTTTTGACCTGGAAGCCAGGCACACAGCCCTCATTGCCACCATCCTCTTGGCCTCACCCACATGGGCTACCTGCAACACAGAAAACACACTAGCTGTCGGAAAAATCCACATTAGCACGCGGTTAAGAAAGAATGACCAAAAAGAAAAAAAAAATAGTTTCCCTTTTTAAAGATCTAATTCACCTGCACAAAGAACAAAGGAATAAAGAAGATACAAAATAAAAATAAGCTGTGACAATTAGTATTAGAATATTAGCAATACTCTACTATAAACACCAGCAAATGGGCATCACATTCCTAACACTGTAGGACTTAAAATACTTAGTTTTTAAAATCAGGAACAAAATTATTGCAATTCAACATATGACATTTCCCCCACGCTTTCACGTCCACACCCAAACATAATGCAATAGAAGTTGAGTTTTTTTATGTTAGCAACTAATGTGTCCTTGAACCAATGACCTCATATAAAAATGATTTCCTAACTTGTAGTTTTCAACGACAAACAACTCTGACTCCACATTCACAGTAATACTAATCAAATACTGCACATAAAGGCACAGGCATAATAATTATCTCAGGGGAAAAAACTGATTTATTCCGTTTATATAAATATTTAAAGGGAAAAAGGTACTTTGACCCCTCTTTTTCAAAAGGGCATTCCTTTAAAGGGTGGGTGTTCCCATGGAAACTGACTATAACGTAACTAAAGAGCTTTTCAGACCAAACACCCTCTAGGTAGGAACATACCAGAGCATGCATGGTATGGAGCTTTCTTGTCCTGATGTCAGTGGCTTCTATCTTCTCCTTTGGCCAGCTTATTATCACAGCAGGGCTTCTGATGGCAGGCCGGGCGTAGGTGTTGATCGCCCAGATCTTGTTTTGCACATCCAGCAGACTCCTCAGAACTTGCTATAACCTCGCAGGTATTTGGCAGTTGCAGATTTCCTAGTGGCCTTTTCATGATTCCTATTATATATAGTCTACAATATTGCCTTTTGGTAGTTCATTCCCCTCAGTTTCTGACTACTTCCTCTCTCTTTGTTATTGTCCAACTACAATTCTCCAGTCCAAATGACATTCTGATGTTGCTGTAGATCCTAGTGGTGTGGATCAATGAATCAATTTCTCGTTTACTCCTGGCATAGCCAGTTTTGCTAATGATCTGGCTGAGGGGGTTCAGGCCTATGCAACATCATAGACACTGAGGATAGTTACTACAGGCAAACCATGAAGAAGCCACTAGGAAAGCTGCAATGCCAAATACCTGCAGAGAGCAAGGCAAGTCCTGAGGAGTCAGATGAATGCCAAGAACAAAATCCGGGCAACCAACACCTGTGCCCTCCTGGTCATCAGATACCCTGCTGGGATAGTAAGCTGGCGAAAGCAGGAGATAGAAGCCATTGACATCAAGACAAGGAAGCTCCTTACCATGCATGGAGGTTTCACCCCAAATCAGCACCCTGAGACTGTATGCTAAGCAAAAGGAAGGATGCCAAAGACTAGTGAGTGTCAGAACCACTATCCGAGATGAAACAACAAAGGTCCATGAATACATCAGGAAGATAGCTACAACAAATGTAGCAATGCTTAGTGAGATCCTCAGGCAGCAGAAACCTGGGAAAGAAGAGGAGCAAGAACAGGAGCCATCATGGAAGGACAGGCCCCTGCATGTACCACCAGCAGACAGATGAAGTTGCTGATATCAAAAAATCCTACCAATGGCTGGAAAAAGTTGGACTGAAAGACAGTACAAAGGCACTAATCATGGCAGCACAGGAACAAGCTCTAAACACAAGATCGATAGAGGCTTGGATCTACCAAAGCAGGCACCAGGTGCAGGCTGTGCAGAGAACAAACAGGGTGCAAGATGTATGGAACACCATAACCAAGTGGTTGGCATAGTATACAGGATCTGTGTTGAGTATGGCCTGGAAGTCTTGAGGTCACAATGTGGTACACCCCCAACAGTGGTTAAGAATGACAGAGCTAAGATCCTGTGGGACTTCCAGATACAGATGGACCAGTACTGGTGATGGCTAACCAACTGGACACAGTAGTGGTGGACAAGCAGAGTTAAGAAGGCCATAGTGATAGATTTAGCAATACCAAGTGATGGCAACATCAGGAAGAAAGAACATGAGAAGCTTGGGAGATACCAAGGGCTGAGAGAAATAGCTAGAGAGGATGTGGAAGGTGAAGGTAACAGTGGTCCCCATGGTAATGGGAACATACAGGGCAGTAACCCTCAAACTGGGAAAGGAACAAGATGAATACATTCAGAGTCCTACAAAATGATTAGAATTGGCAGGCCCGCCACTGGAACTCTGAGAGCAGAGATGAGAGCAGGTAAAGGCAGCTAGAAGTATGCACACCTTTAACACTGTGTGGATTAGAGAAAATCCAAAATAAATTTAAACTTGTGAACCCAATTCTTGTTTTTTAAAGCTTTTTAAAGATGTATGCTGTACAATCATTCCAGCCTGGAAAAAAGAACAGATCCAAGAAATCATTAAAAGCATCAAATTGCCATGACATTCATGCCCATGATGAGTGTGTGTAAAAGTCTGAACACAACTGTAAATCTGCAAAGCTTGTGAAACTGATAAAACCAGACATCCACAATGAAAATAGTTACTATGATGGGCAACGTACAATTGTGTTCAATTGATGAGTGAAGCGGACTCACAGTACATTAGCAACTTTACAAACTCCTTTGATCATAAAAAGAATTTGACAACTATACAACAGTAAGTTTGCATCATCATTATTTCAGAAATATTTTTACAATTAGGTGAAACTATAAAATTTCAGACAAAGTAAATTTCAAACTCACCACACCCCATGAATGTGCTTTCCATTAATTCCATTCTGTTACAACGCTTCCTGACACGTCGGCCCATATAATCAAGCAGGTTAACTAAATGGTCTGTGAGTAATGTTGGCACAGCAAGGCTACAAAGACATACATTCAAAGGCAGACAAGAACGACTATATGGTCACAGTGTTGTGAACACAACCAGAAAAGACCACTACACAATACACGCCTTGCTCAGCAAACAACATGAACACCCATTTAACGTCCATTAAGGGGGAAATATTATAATCTAGCCCCGATGATCAACCAGAGTATTAAGGAGACAATGCTAATGGCAGTGGTGTTAGAAAAAGGGGGCTATTATTGTGGGCAATACTCTCCATCAGGGATCCATTTAAGAGTGCACTGGATATGTGCAGGTTATATCGTCCAACTGAGAGGTATTATCATTAATGTCAGTCTTTTTACTAATAAACCCTTTTTTTTAATAAAAGAGAATCAACTATAAAACATTTTCAAAGGATGCAGAAATGCATTGTAGGGAGATAAGAGATTTCTGTGGGTTGATGTATTTGCGTCTTTGTACATGAATGTTTTATTGTTGTGCAGCATTAATTTGTATTCATGCCTGTGCTGTTTACAATACATGAGATGATTTTATTTTTCATAATTAAGCGTGCTGATTATACATATATATATATATATATATATATATATATATATATATATATATATATATATATATATACATACAAACCTAGCAGATTTAAAGGAATTGGTAGTCTCAGTTTAATGATTTGTAAATCATCTAATATCATAAAAAAGTAAACAAAGTGTAAAAACATGGTTAGGATTAGTTGTATACACATTCACTTAAATAGGCATTGTGGTGTTTATTTAAGTGAATGGCTACCAGATAAACGCTGATGCTCAAATGTTCTCAACAATTAGGTTTGTTTGTAAACTTTATTATATTGCTTGTGCCCACTTTTATACTGGGAGTCTGTCTGTGTACACCAACACAGATATGCTATAAAATATATTGACACAGAAAAAAAAGAAAAAGAAATGATTGCCTATTTTCAATATGTGTTTTCATCTGAGGGGTCCAATTAAAGTCAGTCACTGATTATTATTATTATTATTATTATTATTATTATTATTATATACTTCATCCCCAGTATCTTGT
This sequence comes from Pterophyllum scalare, assembly GCA_024447675.2. NCBI lineage: Eukaryota > Metazoa > Chordata > Actinopteri > Cichliformes > Cichlidae > Pterophyllum > Pterophyllum scalare. The sequence goes on along the minus strand of JAMQGT020012540.1, from coordinate 181,159 downwards.
ATCTTTTTAATGTTTCTGTGAGGGCATCATTGTTCAGCAGTGACTGGCTCTGTATAAGTTTTCCAGAGTGCTACACAGAGGGATAGCTATGGTCTGGTCTCAGGAAACAAAGAGCCTTGGGTGCGCGAAAAGAATATCTATTCAGCTGGAACAATTATCTTGTTCAAGCAAGTGAAAATTGTGTATTATGTAAGAACACAATGAAATGATAGACACAGAGCCAAGGAGATAAATGAATCAGACAGCATTTAGCAAGATATGTGGACAACATGAGAGAGAGGAGTGGAGTAAACAAGTCATCCAATTTCCAAATGATCATTTGGATCTAGTAAAATTCTATTTTCACCTTGATGTATTACTTCCTTTACCATATTGCTAAATGTTAAATCATTTAATGTTATAATCTTTTGGTCTTAAAATTAAAACAAACAGACAAACAAATTAAAGTTCCCATCAGTACATGCATTTTCTTCCTCTTATCCAATTCATGGTCACAGTTGGGCTGGAGCCAGGGTGTGGCACACCCTGGAGAAGTCACCAGTCTCTAGCAGGGCTAACACAGAGAGACAACCATTCATAACTAGACCAGACTATAGGGACTTTTGCACCCCTAGTGGGGTCTCCCAAGACAAACTGGTCCTAGGTGAGGGACCATATGAAGAGCGATTCAGACGACTCTTATGACGGAGAAATGAAGAGAAGAGTTTAGCAATGCCTGGCTACTGAGGCTGACTTTTTGAACATTACCTCTCTGGCACAGCCTGAGCTCTGGAACTTGTCTCCTGGAGAGGGGCTAGACTAAGTTCTAATCTGGGGTGGATATCCTTGTATCCCCTCAGCTTGCTGCCTGTATGTCGGAGTATCCACTGGTGGACAAAGGGTCACTTCCCTTGGCCTTCGGGCTGGGGAACAGATCTTCTCTGTTGTGTGTGCTTATGCACCGAATCACAGTTCAGAGTATCCAGCCTTCTTGGAGTTGACCCCTACTGGGAGACTTCAACATTCACATGGGCAATAATTGTGACCTGGAGGGGTATGACTGGGAGCAACAGCCTGCCTGATCTGAACCTGAGTGGTGTGCTGTTATTGGACTTCTGTGCAGACCATAGTTTGTCCATGGCGAACACAGTGTTCAAACATAAGGATGTCCAGAAGTGGACATGGCACCAGGACACCCAAGGTCACAGGTCAATGATTGATTTGGATTTTTGCAAGATCTACTCTCAGTGAGATTTAATCGGTCATCAAAAATACAGGTGGAATACCAAATACTGGCAAAAATAGAATGAAATATCATGACTGAAAGATGCACTCACTTATGCTGTTGGTTTTCCTGGTGGTTTTGTTGTTGGTTATACTTTGAGGCGAGTCTTTTGAATACAGTATGTCAGAACTGTTTATACATAAGAACAAATACCAACTCGCTGTATTTATAATAATAATAATACAGTTATTAAAAGACAATTATGTAACTCACTCATAGTGACGAGTTACATAATTGTCAGTTTGAGTTTGGAAGCCCAAAAATTAAGACAATCCACAAAAGTGATTTTTCTCTTTGTTTACTCCACTTTTGATAAATCTTTTGTTAAGTTTTAAAAAAAAAATGCGGATGGTATTTTTGAAAGAACTTTTGTTTCCTAGTTGCAAGTCATTTTTGTAGATCACAAAACAGATGTATTATATTTTTTTTTAAAGGATGGTGCGCTTTGTATAGATTAGTTTCTAGGAGGAGAAATAATCAGTTATTTATCGACAACTACTTGGAGTTGTCTTTAGGTTTATATTAGCTCTCTAGTGCAGACAAAGAATGCTCAATTAAGAAAAAAAAGAACCATATTCTTTACCTCCAGCATTTCGATCATACAGTCCCATTATAAGATCTGCTCACAGCATTAAGGTGAAAAGTGCAAAAATGAACATGGAATGAAAAGTACACTGCAATCATCACAAGGCCAGTATTTTATGAGGCAGTAAAAAAAGTAAAAAGAGTAAAAGTTGGCCCTACAGAGATGAGTAGATAGTATTATTGATTAAAATGACAGACAAGGGTGACTAAAGGTGTGAGGTCTGAGAGGCTCCGGTTGCTGTTTTTTGTAGTTGCAGTTACGATGTCGGTCAACACATATTCATTCGGGAGGAGTAACAACAGGTCAGCTCATCACTTGAGAGTTTGACATCTGATTTAGTTCAAGTGTGAAGGACCAGTCAGGTGATTAAGGCAATGACTTGGGAGAACACACAGTAAATGTCACCTCTGGTGGGAATCAATACTGCCTTGAGAATTCAGAGTGCATCGATAGATAGAGATGGAGAGGATCGCTATGCCAGATATTTTCTGAGAAGCGCGTGGCAGGAGGAGGTTGAGAGAGAGGCTGTGATGGGTGTTAGAAGTGATGTGTGAGTATGTGTACGTAGACTACTTGTATGTGAGAATAAACGCAATTAGACAATGGAAGAAAGAGGAAAGGCAGATTGAGAGAGGCAAAGGAAAAAAGAAGACATTCCTGTCAGAGTCTACGTCTTTAATGCATTCTAATGCCTTTATTATTGAGAGTTACTTCACCTGGTTCTTTTTTTATGGAACCATACATCCCCCCAAACTGGACTCTATTTCATTGTAGTTTCTTTCTTTTTAAGAATTGTTTTCTATAAGTTGAGTGGCTCCATGTAGTGAGGAATAACTTTGTTGTGTCATTTATTATTTTTGTGTTGCGCATGGATTTGGAACTGATCTAGGATTTAAAATATAAAGAAATGTGATATAAAGAAAAAAAAAATCTTGTTGTATGTTGTTGTGTCCCTGCATTTATGCTGGACAATCTGCATCCAGTTCTGCTAGTACCTTGGCATTTCATCCAGCCACCTTCTTGTCTTCCTCATTCCCGTTTCCCCCTCAGTCTTGCATTGCCACTGTATCCATCAAGGTAAATGTCAGTGCACACACCTCACTATAGGTCTGGCTGACCCATTCCACACTGGCAACACACACAGCCCAAGCTGAGCCAGAAAGCCAAGAGAGAAAGAAAGAGAATCAATCAGGATGGGCTTTAGACACCTGCAGCTGGCAGGTTAGCCAGGCATGGAGCACCTGAGTCATGAAACCATCTGGCTCTTGGCCCATACTGCCGAACCCTGGTCACACCTGGGCCTGTAAAACAACACTGGAGCAGTAAACACACAGCTAAACCATAGACTGTGGGCAGCCAAGCAAGCAGGGACAAGAGGAAAAAAGAGGGGAAAAAAGCACCTTTGCTGCTGGCTGGTTATTGTGACTGTGTGAATGCAAATTCAGGAGAGTAATAAAGGAGAAAGAAGAGGAAGACAGAGACAGAAATGCAGTAGAGGCACAATACAGAGAGACTGCACTGTTGGAACTGTAAAAAAGGCAGTTACTTGCTGAGCTAAACTAAGCTAATTTCCCAAAGTTGACTTTGCCTTAGAGTTGGTTGATAGATACTTTGATGGGAATTTGCAGTAATTAGTGCGTATTCAATCGTCTTGAACAGTGTAGAAGGTTTAATTTGTGCACGAGCAGCAAAGAGTAGTTCAGCAACCGATTCCTTTGTCAATTTGAGTATATAAATCAGGAGCATGACTTTTTTGATAGTCCTGCCTAATGCTAGGCAGGAGAGCCCAGTGATTATTTGCAAAAGGTAGTTTGGGTTAATAAGTCTGCTTTAATTTGAGTAGGATGGAATAACTTCTGTTAGTGCACATGAAGCTCACGTGTCTCAGAGTTCAGAGTTACCATTTAATAAATAGAGGTTAACAACAGAAGTTAATATTAGGTGATAATGCGAGTGAAGTTAATACTAATGAAGCAGAAATGAGAGGAGAAACTGGCTGATTTGCTAAAATCACACTTTTTAATACTTTTAATAGATTAGCAGAAAAGAATTTGCATAATGAAGAAATACCTAGTTGTGATGAAGTCCAGAAGACTTAACAGGATGAAGGCATGCTGTACATGACTCTTTGACAAGGACTAAAAAAAACGACTTAAAAGTGCAAAGGTCTGGCAAGCATTAAAAAAAAGAAGACAACAAAGTTCACAAAAAACAAAACAAAACAAAAACAGCAGGGTTATGATACACATTTCAATGGCTTTTTAAAAAAAAAACAAAAACCAAGAACCAAAATGATGAGGGGGGGGCATGCTTTGTCTTGAAAATGGAATTAATGTACCGGCAATGTATTAGGATGCCACTGCTGACAGACTACTGGGACCTCTAGAAATAGCAAGAGGTGGTAGTGTATTGTCACCGGGGAAAATGCACAGTTTCTATCAATGGCTCCAAGCCAGGGACTTCAGCTAGTCAATGACAACAAAGGCGTTTCCACAAAATATTAAACATAATAATATTCTTTGACTTCATGCGTGTTTGTCCAGTTATTTTTTTCTCAAAACCACAAAACCTGAACCTGTGGCACATTGTTCTGAAATGGCTTTGTCACCCACACATACTGACATAAATCAAATTAAAGAGGGAAAACTATTAATTATTTTTAGCGAACTGAAGATGCTAAAGTGCACTGACAGAAACCGTATCTAACTGTCCGGACTTGCTGTTCTAGCGAAACAGCATAGAGTTTAAACTAAGCTGAATCAGCACCAGCATCCAAAGGAATTCCAACTAAAACTCCATGAATAAAACAGGTCATCTAGTTTTTTCTTGTATGAAATAAAAACACTACTGTACAAACCTTCAAATTTAAATCAAGAGATCCTGAAGTTAAGGAAAAAGCTGTGCTGATGCAAAACAACAAAATGTTTTGCAATGAACAGTGGGGGCTGCAGAAAAGTGTGCATTTTCCAAATTATATCTATTCATAGATCCTCAGCTTGGAGGTGGGATGAGCACACAGAACGCATGCTTCCCTTGCACATCGGAATCGCCAGCCTCCTAAAGAGCAGAGGGCGAAAGTAAATCGGCCTGGTGACTCATTCAAACCATCTGAAGAGAGTGACCAGTGCCAGCTGGTGTCTAATGAAGACTTCCCTTACACTATGGAAGCAGTTTGACTTTGAAACTTTTAGTGCTACATTTTATTCAAGCAGACATGTCCTATTGCGATGCAAATCCAACATCCCTGGGGGGGTGTAGAGTTGCGTGGTAAGTGAGCTGGCGTAACCCCGACAGTATCATTTCCTCACTGTCAGTCTGCTCAAATCCCCTTTCTAGTTGGCAAGCTTGTCAATACCTCCACCTTACACACCTCTCACTTCACCGCGCAGGAACAGGGAGAGAGGTGTGAAGTGAGGAACTGAAAAACAACAAGAGCGTCAGCTGCAGGCACCAGCTGCTATCCAGCAGAATTCATTTGAATGCACTTTATTTTTTTTTCCCCTGTTGGGATTTGGCATGTCAATCTGAGCACTTTCAGCTTTACCTAGATGGCATGTTCATTCACCTTGAAAGGGGTGTTCTGTGTAATAGCCTCAGTAGGTACACTTGAAACAGAGTGCTTTAAAAGTATATTACTTGTGACTTTCTCCTGTCTTTCTTTGTGTTTGTTGTGTCTAAACAACAGCCAAATCAAAGTTTTGCCAAAACCCTCCTGGCCATGGCAGTGACAGATGGAAACTCAATGCAGTGAACCAAAAATGGCGCCACATTGACAGGGAGGTTACACCTTTTCAGGAGCTGTCTGCTAGTGCCAAGCTAAATATGGTGATGTTATCACAATTTGTTCTCAAAGGCTGCAAATTGCAATACAATTCGAGTTTGAAAGGTGCTAATCAGGCGCTCACTTCCAAATACAAAGCTATCAGAGGGAGGCATCAGTCTGCGATGCACAGGGGTGAACAGGAAGAGATAAAGAATAAAAAAAAAGGTGTATGCATGCACATTCTCAAATCCTGTTATCACGTCACCTGTGTCTAAAGCTTTTGTTGAGCTTTAGACACTTGTGGTTCATTTGTCATTGTCACTTTAAGTTTCTTCATACTAACTGACCTCTATTGATCAAAAGTAACAGGTTGCTGCTGATAGTCCTCCTAAAGTGGCTCCTCCCTTCACCTAGAATTGACTTGCACCATCTGATTTTCGTCTTGTTTATGACAGTGGCAGTGGATTAGGTGCTCACCTTGCAACCGGAGGGTCGCGGGTTGGAGTCCCCATCTGAGCATGTGCTGTCATTGTGTTCCTGGGCAAGACACTTAACCCCCCATTGCCTAAGTGTGAATGTGGTTGGTGGTGGACGGAGGGGCCGTAGGCGCGAATTGGCAGCCACGCTTCTGTCAGACTGCCCCAGGACAGCTGTGGCTACATTAGTAGCTTACCACCACCAAGTATGATTGAGGTGTGAATGAATGGTGCACAGAATTGTAAAGCCCTTTGAGTACCGTGAAAAGCGCTATATAAGTCTAAGGCATTATTATAGTATTATTATTATTATTATTCAAGTGAAACTCAGCCTCTTCCTACTTTTCCCTCTAATACTTTCTACTAAAACTCAGATTTCATTAACTTTTTCCAAACTTCTTTTCAGCCCTCTCACCTTCCTGCATGCTCCTTTAATCACAAACAATTAACATTATCCGTTTTCCCACTCGCTTACGTAACCTTCATATGTGTATGATTCAGACACCTTACTGATCACATCTATCTTCAACAGCCCAGCAAGCTTAATCAACACCTCACAGAAAACTTGTTTTGATTACATTTCACCAACAGAGACTGAGACAATCAGCACATCACCATCTGAACTACATTCTTTCAGCTGCACGTCATTGTACAGGACTTGCAAATCGTATAAACACATATTTTATTCACAATAGAACATAGAAAGCATTCCAAATGTTTAAACTTAGAAAAAGTATCTTTTTTTGTTTTTTGTAAAAAAAAAAAAATTGATTTTGATGACACCAGCGCATCTCAAAAAAGTTGGGAGGGGGCCATGCTTGCTACTGTTTTGCATCCTCTCTTCTTTTAACAATAGTCCGCAAACATCTGGGAACTGAGGCGATCAAGTGCTGGACCTCTTCTACTACAAAGCCATGCTGTTGTAATAACTGCAACATGTGGTTTAGTATTTTCTCGCTGAAATACGCAAGGCCTTCCCTGAAAAAGACATTATCTGGGTGGGAGCATATGGTGCTCGAGAACCTCTATATAACTTTCAGCACCGAAGGTGCCTTTCCAGATGTGCAAGCTGACAGTTCCATTGGCACTAATGCAGCAACATGCAATCAGCGATGCAGGCTTTTGAACTGAGCGCTGCTGGAACGTTTTTGGTTTTACGGTCTCTCTCTCCTCTTTAATCCAGAGGACTTGGCATCATGTTTTCCCTTGCACACAGAGTTTTCTCCAGATTCCCAGAATTGTCTGATGATATCATGTGCTGTAGATGTTGAGATATTCAAAGTCTTTGCAATTTTACATTGAGGAACATGTCCCATCGTGAATAACACAAGGGTTTATGGAGTTTTCAAATCACTGAATTCTGTTTTTATTTACAATTTACGCAGCATCTCAGCTTTTTTGGAATTGGGTTTGTAAAATTGTACAGACTGGACCAAAGTTTTAGAAAATTTCCATCACTATTGTTAAATGAGATAATTAGTATGATCTGTATTAATGCAGACATAACCAGTGGAAACTATAAAAGCTGCTGTGGAAATAGTATGCTTGGTGTCGCATTCTGGCTGTTGTTGTTCTTCACCATGTTTTACACTCAGCAGTTAATTTTGGTCATATGTCTTCACTCTCTCTCTATTTGGTACTGTGTGTTTTTGTCCATAAGTCACTCAGCCCACTCTTACTGTCAAGCAGAAATGGGTACAATCTTTGTAACACAGACAGGCAGAGATTTCCTTTTGTATCCCTCAGTGGAGCACCGGTATTTACACATTCTTCAAAGAAGTGAAAAAGAAGTCAAGGCAACTTGTACTACAATATGCTGAAATGTTGTGGATATTTTATCCAGTAGAGCCAAAAGGTCCCTCTTTCAGCATCTTTGTAAACACAGGGCAAGCAGATGCAAAGTGCGGGACTTTGGTGGACGAACATGCATGCTGCCTGGAACGGCAGACAAGTCATGCAACAGAATTAGGATTATAATACACATATAGGGAATGTCACTTCATTCTAGGCAAAGGGTGGTGTTACTCTATTAAAACACTTTGCTGCTAAATTAATGCACAAAAACGTTCAAAGTCTCTTATTTACTGTAGAAACGTCAGTGGTGCTTCTGCAAAAAAAAAAAAAAATTGTGCACAGAATCTTTTGACACAAATTTATCTAGCTCTGTTAAAAGTAGCAAATTTGTATCCACATTTGGTTGGAACATGATGATACCTGGGAACAGCAGATACATGTGATTATGCACACAAGTATAAGGAAAACTTGTCAGTGGTGTATTTTACTCTAATCTCTGTCAATCCAAACACATCCAAGGCACAGCCGTCTGTAAGGAAGCAGCATAAAGCTTTAAGCCGGGCAGGTTCAGATAGAATTTAGGAGGTTCAGACAGAGATAAAGGATTACTTTAAGCAAAAGAACAATCTCTGTGTTTTTTGTGTGTCATATGAAATAATAGGAACTGAATCAATATTAGTCTCTTTTTTTTAATACTTTATCACAAAAAAGGTAATTGCAAAGACATCTTTTCTGCTATATTTACAAATGCAGAAATATTATAAAGAAATATTATTTTGCTACGCGGAAAAGCATTTGTGTCCATATGGTAACCTGCAGCATTTCACATTATACACTAAATATTATCAGCTTTCTGGTCTTGCAACAACTTGGCTTCATTATCGCTAGTAAACAGCAGTGCTACACATTATGCTGTATAAAGCAGATATTACTAAGACTGGCATTTTCATTTAATGAGAGTAGACATGTTCAGAGTAAAACAAAGCACAAGCTGTACCTTTAAAGCCAAATGACTCGGGAACCGTTTTTCTTTTTAAAAAATACATTCAAATACGCCAGGACTCATAAATCTACAAGAATGAACCATGTGCTTCCAAAAAGGTAATTTTAAAAACATTTCTTATACACAGGAGTAAAATCTGATTCTTTTGATGGAACGTCAGAGAGGAGAGCCTTACCTGATTTTAGATAGTATAGAAAAATACATTTTCAAACTCAAATGTACACCCAATCCTATTTGATCCTGGCAAAAGTGCACTAAAATAGGGGAATCATATTCCAGGCTGTTTCCCAACTCTGGGCCCACACTCAGCTCCAATGAAGAAGTGGATATATTATTCTCAATAAGGCAACAATGTCTGCCTCCACCGCCCTTAGAAGACATAAAATAATATGGATAAATATGCTTATGCGGGGTCTCAAGGACATCGGTTTGGCATTGCTGCTGACATCTCAATTTTCACTCCTGTGACAAAATGCACATTTGACGAGACACCAAAACCACCATGTACAAAAAGAGGAAGATATATTGTCTTATGTGTAGAGTCTGTCTTGGGCACAAATGTTAGAATAACTGCATACATATAAAATCACCATATAATTAGCCTCATAGCATAATGGCCTAAGTCATATTTTGGCCAAATTGAGATATCTATCCAAATGAATCTACAGTGTTAGCAAAGTAGAATTAGGCAGATGTCTCAATTTGGCCAAAATATGACTTAGGCCATTATGCTATGAGGCTAACGATATGAACTATTCGCTGAACATATATTTGACAGAAGAGAAAGAAGTTTTAATAAATGTATTTAATTTGCAGTGGGTGTGCATGTCAGTACCTCTAGCAAAGAATAAGAGAGTGAGTTTGATGATGTAACTGTAAGGCCCAGAGTTATCCATATTTTTTCACATTACAAACAAATATATTTCACTGGAATTTAATGTGAAAGACCAACACAAAGTGGTATACAACTGTGAAGTGGAAAGAAAATTTGATCAGTGGCACAACTTTAAAAGGCCCACAGTTTATTTCTTTGAAACAAATGTTGCTGTCTTCAGCAAAACAAGAGTGAGATTTTTTTTTTTTCTCAGCACAAAAAATAATGTATGCATCTATGTATCTACCTATTAGGCTCAAGAAGGTTCCCTTCAGAATCATGGAGGATATTACTAGTTTTTGCACTAAGCAAAGGTCCAAAAAGTGACCTTACTGGTTTGAAGAGAAATATAGCATAATACTATTTTTGTCTTTTAATATCCTTTACATTTTTAACAATCTGCACTATTATACACTTGTGTATAATACTGCTATAAATCTTATAAATATAGGTGCATTCTGCATGGAATGTTCTTTAAAGTTTGTTGCATTTTCACAATTTCCCCTCACAATCTAATCCACTAAAATGTAAGAAATTTGGTTCTCTTTCACCAAGTATAAGAGTGCACAGGCCAAAACATCTTTAATCCAATTATGTCTTGCCTCTAAATTTTCTTGTCAAACTGGAGACAGGAGGACTCATTAACCTATGAAATTAGGACTATGGAATTAGATCATACACTGATCAAGCATAACATTATGACCACCTGCCTAATTTTGTGTTGGTCCCTCTTTTGCTGCCAGAACAGCCCTGGCCTGTCGAGGCATGGACTCCACTAGATCACTGAAGGTGTGTTGTGGTATCTGCACCAAGATGTTAGCAACAGATCCTTTAAGTCCTGTAAGTTGTGGCGTGGAGCCTCCGTTGATCAGACTTGTCTGTCCAGCACGTCCCACAGATGCTCGATTGAACTGAGATCTGGGAAATTTTGAGGCCAAGTTAACACCTCAAATTAGTTGATTGAGATGAATTTTTTCCTGTATGATGGACTTCAGTTGCTGATATTTCAAGAATTTACTATTGCTGATTCCGTATTTTGATATAAGTTCTTGGACTGAAAAAAAATTTCTATCTTGAATAACATGGCCTAGATTTTTAATACTCTTGTCACCCCATGATGGAAAAATTCAGTACTTTCTTTTTCTGACATATATCTGCATTGTTCCAAATGGTTGGGTAAGTTAAAACTTAGTTATTTCTAAAAATTCCCACCAGGCTGTCAGAGAAATTTTTATACTAAGGCTTTTAAAATAATTATGATACTTGATACTGGAGCTAATGAAAGGCAGATCCAAGATTTTTACTTTTCCACAGAGTGCTTGTTCTATTTTCAAACATGGGCTTTCTAAGGGACATGGATTTGATCTATTTTGAAATGCATTGCAATCTATTGACTAAGAGAAAGTGATTAAAATTTGGTAGTTCTAGGCCACCACTGCATTTTGGCTTTTGTAAAGTTTTTAAATTTATTCACGATAGTTTATTTTTCCAAGAAATTTTGAGATGTCCAAGTCCAGCGACTGAAACCAAGCAATGGAGGGTTTATTAGAGATCAGTGAGAAAAACTAGTTGATTTTTGGCAAAACCATCATTTTAATGGTGGCAACTCTCCCCATGAGTAGGTAAAGTATTCCAACGTGTGAGAGCATCCTCTATCATCATACCTAAATCTAATGTTGCCTGACTGCAGTGGGGTGATGGAGATGTTCTGAAAATTACAATTCAGAGGCAAAACTGTTGAATTACTCCAGTTGATGGAGTAATCAGACATAGATGAGAACTTATCTCTAAGTGTGATTGGCTTCGGAAGAGAAGTTTGTGAGCTCCCACAGAAAACTAATACATCATTCAGCAAAGGTTTATCTTATGGTCTATATTTTCAGTTTGAATTCCTTTAATATTTGCAGTTTGTGAAATTGTTGCTGCGAGTGGCTCAATAAAGATGACAAAAAGCAAGGGAGAGGGTGGATAGCCCTGCCCGGTGCCCCTCTGCAGATGGAAGCTTCAGGAAGTAAGATTGTTTGTCCTACCACGTCTATTTGGGGAGCTTTCCAGTTTACATGGTCTAATTTGTTAATGGAACAATAGTCTATTACCTTTATTAGTCTGAATATATTTTTGGCTGAGTGTATACCCTTGATAAAACCTGTTTGATCAGGATGTTTTATAAATGGAGTGATTTTTTTTCTAATCTTCTGGCAAAGGCTTTTCAAATAATTTTAAGGTCTACATTCATGAGTGAGATTGGACAGTAGATGGACGGGAGTACAGGGTCTTTACCTGGTTTAAGAAGCAGGCTAATGTTGGCAGAGTTTATATTTGGAGAGAGTGCAATCGTTCTGAATTTGAATCACAATTCTAAAAAAGTGGGTGCTAGCTAAGACCAAAATTCTTTGTAGAACTCTTCTGGAAAACCATATAGACCTGGGGTTTTATTATTTGGAAAAACTGTAGGACTTCCTGGAATTCAGATATTGAAAAAGGTGAATCCAGTGCTGTAACCTGTTCATCATTTAGTGTTGGCAGATTTGTTTTTAAGAAATTCTTCAGTGGCACATCAGATGGATTAAACTGTGATGAGTAAAAAGCTTTGTAAAAGTCTTTAAAATATTTATTTATTTGTTGTGGGTCGTCAGTAATGTTCCCAGTAGAATCCTTAATACACTGCTAAAAAAAATAAAGGGAACACTCAAATAACACATCCTAGATCTGACTGAATGAAATATTCTCACTGAATACTTTGTTCTGTACAAAGTTGAATGTGCTGACAACAAAATCAAACAAAAATCATCAATGGAAATCAAATTTATTAACCAATGGAGGCCTGGATTTGGAGCCACACACAAGATTAAAGTGGAAAAACACACTACAGGCTGATCCAACTTTGATGTAATGTCCTTAAAACAAGTCAAAATGAGGCTCAGTATTGTGTGTGGCCTCCATGTGCCTGTATGACCTCCCTACAACGCCTGGACATGCTCCTGATGAGGTGGCAGATGGTCTCCTGAGGGATCTCCTCCCAGACCTGGACTAAAGCATCTGCCAACTCCTGGACAGTCGTTGGTGGATGGAGCGAGACATGATGTCCCAGATATGCTCAATTGCACTCAGGTCTGGGGAACGGGCGGGCCAGTCCATAGCTTCAATGCCTTCATCTTGCAGGAACTGCTGACACACTCCAGCCACATGAGGCCTAGCATTGTCCTGCATTAGGAGGAACCCAGGGCCAATCGCACCAGCATATGGTCTCACAAGGGGTCTGAGGATCTCATCTCGGTACCTAATGGCAGTCATGCTACCTCTGGCGAGCACATGGAGGGCTGTGCGGCCCTCCAAAGAAATGCCACCCCACACCATTACTGACCCACTGCCAAACCGGTCATGCTGAAGGATGTTGCAGGCAGCAGATCGCTCTCCACGGCGTCTCCAGACTCTGTCACATCTGTCACATGTGCTCAGTGTGAACCTGCTTTCATCTGTGAAGAGCACAGGGCGCCAGTGGCGAATTTGCCAATCCTGGTGTTCTCTGGCAAATGCCAAGCATCCTGCACGGTGTTGGGCTGTGAGCATAACCCCCATCTGTGGACGTCGGGCCCTCATACCATCCTCATGGAGTCAGTTTCTAACCGTTTGTGCAGAAACATGCACATTTGTGGCCTGCTGGAGGTCATTTTGCAGGGCTCTGACAGTGCTCCTCCTGTTCTTCCTTGCACAAAGGCGGAGGTAGCGGTCCTGCTGCTGGGTTGTTGCCCTCCTACGGCCTCCTCCATGTCTCCTGGTGTACTGGCCTGTCTCCTGGTAGCGCCTCCAGCCTCTGGACACTACGCTGACAGACACAGCAAACCTTCTTGCCACAGCTCGCACTGATGTGCCATCCTGGATGAGCTGCACTACCTGAGCCACTTGTGTGGGTTGTAGAGTCCGTCTCATGCTACCACGAGTGTAAAAGCACCACCAACAAAAGCATAGGTACTGAGAAGTGGTCTGTGGTCCCCAACTGCAGAACCACTCCTTTATTGAGTGTGTCTTGCTAATTGCCAATAATTTCCACCTGTTGTCTATTCCATTTGCACAACAGCATGTGAAATTGATTGTCAATCAGTGTTGCTTTCTAAGTGGACAGTTTGATTTCACAGAAGTTTGATTTACTTGGAGTTATATTGTGTTGTTTAAGTGTTCCCTTTATTTTTTTGAGCAGTGTAGAATAAATAGCTTGTTTGTTTTTTTTCTTTATTTAGATTTAGCTTGTTAGCAAGGGATTTTTTGGATTTTTTTCCATGTTCAAAGTTCTCCAAAGACAGCCTCTGCACCAGAAATTGTGTCTTCCTATCAATAATTTAATTTAATTCCAGTTTTAATTTTGTCAGGTTGCTAATTATATGTTCTTGTGGTGAGGCATCATAGGCAGTTTCTAAAGATCATATTTTGTTCAAATTGTAAGACAAGTGTTTTTCTTTATTTTTCTTATGTGAGCAGCAAGATATTATTTTGCCCCACATTACTGCCTTTCCTGCTTCCCAAAGAACACATGGGGATATTCCCGGCAGATCATTATTTTCGAAATTCGCTTCTTACTCCTTTTTTTTTAATAATTAATGAAATCTTGTTTTTTAATGACGAATTAAATCTCCAGTTCCTGATTGGTGGTGTGATTATTTTCTGTGTCAGAGAGATAGACACCAGCGCACGATCACTGATAGTGATAGGATGAATCTAAGTGTCTCTGATATCCATCATAATGGAGCTGCAAATGAAAAAAATAGTCTAAGCAAGAGTGTGAGTAGTAGTGTACTGGTGAAGGAGAAGAGGTGGTGGTGGGGTGGGGTGAACGCCAAGCATCACAAAGACCAAAATCCTTCATGTATTGTTTAAGAATGTCTGCAAACTGCCAATTACTTTGACTCACTGCTGTACTGAGCCTGTCAATATCTGCATTAAATACCAGGTTGAAGTTTGTGGAGTCAGTGATCAGAGAGTGAAGTGAAGAAGGTACAAAAAAAGGTGGGGTTATCGCCATTTGGTCCCTATATACTAGCAATAAATAAATCCATGTTTTGAATAAGTAAGTTCAGTATTATAAATCTGTTTTCTGGATCTCTTGTAGTGTTGCCAGTGGTGAAGTTTATCTTCCTGTTAATCGATATGGCCACGCCTCTTTATTTGGAGTTGTAGCTTGTACGTGTGAGGGAACTGTGGAGAGGTGAGAGTGTGTGTGCAGTTGTTTTGGACACGTGTCTCTTGTAGAAAAAGACGATGTCTGCCCGAAAGTCATTTAAACAATTTTTAGCCTATCTTCCCTTGAACCAACTCCACGTATGTACCATGTGATAAAACTTCAGTGTGGTCAAGTTTAAACTAACTGGTGGAGTGCTGTGAATTCACTAAAGGTGTGCGTGCAAGTTTGTATGCGCGTGTGCGCGCAAGTTTGTATGCGCGTGTGCGCGCAAGTTTGTATGCGCGTGTGTGCGCAAGTTTGTATGCGCTTGTGTGCGCAAGTTTGTATGCACGTGTGTGCGCAGGTTTGTGTGTGTGTGTGTATGCTTATCTGCATGTGTGTGTCTGTGTTTTGTGTTGGTGTGTGGCTGTGTTGTATGTTGTGTGTGCTGTATATTTGTGTAGTAAATTGCAGCACTGAAGGTGACAAACATATTGCTGAGAGCAGAAACAAATTAGGAAAGATGTGAAAAGTGATAAGTGAAATAAAACAACCACCCACTGTGCAGACTGAACCGGTGTTAAACACCTGTGTAGACACGTCCGTTAAACCAGCGGAAAGGGAGCGTAACAAGAAAGAATCAGGAAAAGTTGTTGGTGTGAATGTGTAGATACAGATCTCATGTTGGGTGATCTGTACAGCCTTGGAGGGATGTTTTGGTTGCAGTAAAGCTGTGCGTTGATGTAAAGTTTATCCAATGCGATGGCAGCTTGGGAGACTCCTTGGATGCACTTCTTCCAGATCGGGAACAGGACCTTGCGTCGCTCCAGGATCTCTTTTGCAAACTGGTCATTCAGGCTGAACTCCGTCCCTCCCGACCGCGGCTCTTCACCAGCTCTTTTTGTTTGAAATGTTCAAATTTGGCCACGATCAGCGTGGGTCTTCGTCCATCAGGTCGCTTACTTCCCAGGTGGCGGACCCAATAGAAGGTGATGCTCTGTACTCCGGAAGCTTCGGATGAGTCTGGATAAACTCTTTCACCGTAGTTTCTGTGTCTTCTTTGTCTGCCTTCTCCTGTACTCCCCCCCCCCAAAAAAAAACAGGTTTTCCCTCATGCTGCGGGCCTGGAGCTCAATAACAGTTTCTTTAATTTTTTTTTTTTTTTGATATGAAGGATTTCACCGACTCCCAGAGGAGGTCGTTTTCCACAGCGAGTGTTTCCACCTGCTGCTGGCTGAACTCTTCAGCCTCCCGCAGAGCCTAAAACTCTTTGTGGAGGATTTCCACCAGGGCCAGGCATGCATCAAAGCTGGATAGTTTCTTTTTTTTTTTTATTTATGGACTCTAAAATGTCCACCATGGTGCTGGTTTGGGGAGTTGCCGCCTCAGGGCAGTCTTCAAGGTGGCTTCTCTTGGTGGACGGCGCTCCTATGCTGCTGGAGGAAGTCGGCGTCTTGTCTGGTTTCTCCATGACGACTCGCTCAAAACAATCGTTAGTGTAATGCTGTAAACTAACCAGGTCTTCGCCACCATCCTCCAGAGCGCTAAAATTAATATAAATATACAGAGCAATATATTTTTAGATGCTCAATCTGTCATCTTGCCATCACAGTCTGGCCCTTGTCAAACTCCTGCTTTTCTCCTGCTTCTAACACATCATCTTTGAGGACAAAATGTGCACTTGCTCCCAAATATATCCCACCCACTAACTGGTGTAATCAGGGTTATTCCCTTCATCCGTTGGTGGTCGTAATGCTGTGCTTGATCAGTGTAGTCATCATCACAAGCTTGTATCATTTGATGAAAGGAATGTTTTCATAGGACCTTTTAATCACTGATGCTGTTGTCACAGCTTTATGCCTTGCCTGCCTGTCTTCTTCTGTCTGCTTGACTCTATAGTCTGCAGAGTATAGTTGGTTGATCCACTCCCTCCACCCTACCCCACCCCCACCCCCCTTAGAGGTAGGAATCACCATAGCAACCAGTAACTCATCACTCATCAGAATGATTAAAGTCATTTTTTTCAGTCCTATATTCATCATGGCATCTACAATGTCCACTACAGCTTCCTTGGCAGAACATATCAAACAGCAGCACTGGCACACTCAAAATGTCGTTAACAAAAAAATTGTCTGCATGTACAACAATATAATGACTAGAAATACCCTTGCCACACAGGGATGCCACAATATGTTATATTCCCTTTTTATTTCAGAAGCACTCGAGACAGTAAAGCATACTACCAGACATGGGTATGTAGATGATTAGATTATGCAATTAGGCCTCAGGCAAAATGATGGAAATTATTTAATATAAAAAGAAAAGAGAAGCCAGTTTTTTTTCTGTGTGCATGCAGACAAAAGAAAATGAGTAAAAACACTTTGTCTTAACAGTAATTTAATTTTATATTCTACATTACTGCCTAAATAAAAATGAAGCGCAATTATGCAATTTCCAATGCAGTTTTAATAAAATGTATTTTTAAATTATGTCACACGAGCTAAGACAACCAATGCATTTAAGAGGGTTTCTGCAATATATTTTTTTTAATATTTAAAAAATCTGTGTAATTATGTCACTGTTTTGACAGAACTATCACCACTTGCATAATTTGACCTTTTTTTCTCCATCTTAAGGAAATAAAAATAATCCCCATTCCCACTGGAGCCCAGTGAGTGTTTATTGAATAGTATATTAACTGTTAAAAGGTTGAGATGTGGAACTTTTTAAGTGTTCTCCATTTTCTACTTTTTAATGAATAATCCATAAGTATTTGATTTAATGATAATTCTGAACTTTTCTGAATTTGCCTTCTGCTGATGGCAGGGCTATGCCAATAAATATAGCTAAGCATTAATGAATGTTGCAGTTCTGCAAATTGAACTCCAGCAAGAAAGGGCGGGAGCTTCCGTGGAGTGTCGCCCACTCATCTTCCAATTTGTCACTGAATAAGTTGTATCAGCAAAGTTTGATGAATGGAAAACAATTTAAGTATTCATGTCCATCATAAAATGCTGCATTACGTTGCCCTTTTGAGCTGACACACATAAAACTTGGCTGTATTAAAACAAACAAACATAGAAATAGATATTTCTCTATCTCCATAATCTTATACTATGTCTCTTGTATGGTGTCTTGTGTGGTCAGTGTAGAAAACATTTACTTGAGTAGGAAAGAGAGATTTTATGTTTTGTTTTATAATATAATTCCATTGAAGTTATATGAATACAGTAAGGAGTTTTGTTTCAGGTGTTTTGTCTCAGTGTAATGTCCTGGATAATCATTACAACCTTACTTGTGACTTCAGTGTTGTTTTCATCTGACTGCACTCGTATTAACACAGCATACGGTAACATTCAAATATAAATAGCTATGTTACAGACTTTTTGTATTCTATAGTAAAGAAATAAAGCAATAAATTTAACAGCAGTTCCCCGCCCACTTACAAAGCAGTAAATATTGAATATGTTAGATAAGCTGCAGTGCTGCTTCATGGAAATAATTGTAACAAAGTAGTAAATGTTTCCTCGGCCCGCTCCCACCTCACTGACCTTCCCAGTGTCTCTGGCCCTGAGATGGGATGTTAATGCCTGTGTCTGGATGGCTGCCATACTGCAGCCTGTGCTCTAATGGATTGATAAAAAAGCTCTGAGCACAGAATCAATCATAATATAAACCTGAAGTGAAGCTTGTTAAACTCTGAGGAAAGTTCCTCTACTCTAATGCCCCTAATCTTCAGCAATTTGCTGTCCAACAGAAGGATTGCAGTTGTTACCTTCCTCCTGCCATGCGTTCAGAGGCCAGAATCATTTCAGGTGATGGACCTGAGGTGACTCTGAGGGAAATAGGGAATTTGTGCTGAGGTCTCTATGTGTCTGTGGATTAATCTTTCCGTGCCCACATCTCTCTGCCATCTTACCTAAACTAAGTCAGTGCTTTGGCATTGGCAGGAGCACTAACCATAAAACTAAAGGAGGTTTCTGCACAGTATCTTAGCTGCTCCTACAGGTCTGCACTTTTCTGGATAGTGACCTCTGATTTGTCGGGAATCTGCTCTTTCCATTTGCAGGTTATAGCATCTAATGCTTGTATTAACACTGGGACCACTTTTCACATTTGTTCCAGTTGTGCCTTCAGCCTCTGGTACATCAGGATTTTTTTGTCCTCCTTCATTCTGATGTTATTTCTGCCATGATCAAAATCTCTAGTAGTAGTAATAGTAGATCCAGTCAGAGTTCCCAAGCCAGCCCACAATGTTACCAAAGCCTACCTTGGAACATGAGCTGGACACACACATCTTAAAGACATATCAGCTGGCACATCCTATCCTATACAAGGTCTGCGATATAGTCGTGAGATGTGGACTATCTAAACAACATATAAAATGACTGAGAAGATGGAAATGAACCTCATACATACTGGGTTGGATGTCTGTGTAGGTTCTCATTCATCTAGGTCATGGTCATCTCAAGAGCTTGAGAAAAAGGCGACTGAACTTTGTGAAGATGTTTCGCCTCTCATCCAGAAGGCTTTTTCAGTTCGGTGGAGAGCCCCAGGTATTTAAACCCTAGTTGTCACCTTTGGAACGTGGCCTTGACCCACTATTAATCATGTACATCACCACATGAGCCAAGGTGCAAAAAAGGCGTGTGTTGTTATCACTAGGAGTTTCAGGTGAAACCACTGTGAAACCTTGCCCCACCCCATCATGTGACCAATTGAGTTCACCTGAAGTAAGGTGTGAGTGGGGGTTGAGGTGCCTGGGAAAGGAATCTCAAGACTGATTTTAAGTGGCTGACATCTGGTGTTGTAAGCCACCACCTCTGTTCAGTGATATCGTGGCTTACCACCTCTATTCAAGATGTGAAACATCTTCAAAAACCTAAAGAAATCCAGCTGCCTTTTTTTTTTTTTTCCAAGCTCTTGAGAGTACTGGGTTGGATCCACTTTTGCCTTCAGGACTGCCTTAAATCTTTGCTGCACAGATTTAACAAAGTGCTGGAAATTCTGGTCCAAATTGACACAACAGTATCACACAGTTGATCCAGATTTGTCAGCTGCACATCTGTGATCACTTGTTCCACCACATCCCAATGGTGCTCTATGGTACTGAGATCTGGTGACTGTGGAGGCCATCTGAGTACAGTGAACTCATTGTCCAGTTTAAGAAACCGGTTTTAGATGATCTGAGCTTTGTGACACAGTGTGGTATCCTTCTGGAAGCAGCCATGAAAAGACACTTACACTGTGGTCATAGAGAGATGGACATTGTCACCAGCAATACTGAGACAAGCCGTGGCCTACTCAGTTGGTACAAAGGGGCTGAAAAGTTTTTGATCACACATTTCTAACATCAATAACCTAATAAATAAAAAGTTGTTCAGATATTGAGACAGATACAATGCTAATCTTTTTTTCCTGTTAATTATAGTCTGTTTTAGAACACCTAAATATGCATCTATCATTTCAGTCAATCAGCTGCCTTAAATATTGTTTGAAAATATGCATCCATTTGAGAAGAGTGAAAAGTGTAAAGAGTGAAGAATGGTCAAATAATCATGCTGAGTAATGGCTGAAATAAGCCTTCAGTCTGAGATGGGAGGGAAGGGAAGGGTAGGGATAGGAATTTTGCAACATTTCCAAGGGTCAGACACTATTTTATTGCTCAACAATAAATCAGATTTAATATCCATTGTGCTGCAGGTCTTGCATGGGTACGAATCAGTATGGAGAGGGAAAGAGAGAAGAAAATGAGGGAAGAAGGCAGGCACAACTGAGTGGTATAAATAAAAAGTGAAAGGAGAGGAAACAGAATGGGATATTGGGGCATTGTTATATTAAATCAGAATAATAAAGATGTACATTCACACACAGTATCTAATAGAGGCGTCTGGGAGCCAAAGAGCCACGGTTCCCATGCGGCTGGTATGGCATTTCACAGTGACGCTGACACAAGGACACAGCTGCAGCAGCCAGTTTTAATCAACGCAGCTATGTAACCCCCACTCAGAGAGTAAAGTGGCTTATGGTGTAAAAAGCCACTTTGCCTCTGTGGGTCCAGATGCCTAAAGTGTTGGCGTGAAATAACAAGCTCCACTACTAGTTTAAAGTGTGTTGTAACCTGTTGTAATGGTGTCAAACACCCTAAAGAAAGCTTATCAAAGAGTAGCACAGAGTTTGGATGCTGCCAATGCTAATAAATCTATTCCAAAACATTGTGAGAGTTTTATATTATTGCTTTAAACTATATATATCCTGAGCTCTATAACCCACCTTTTGCTTAAAAGGTTTACTAGTATTTGATGGAGTGTGATAATTTCATTGTGTTTTGGACAGAGGGGAAGAGACCTAAACAACTGCCATTAGCTCAAGTCACTGAACACAAATACAAACACAAAAATGCAAAGATTTGCTAAAAGCTCAGTGCTTCCCCAACAGTTGTTGGAATTTGTACTCTAGGAGGCTTCTTGTTTAACATTACAAAAGAGATTGGCAATAGGACCACTGTTCATTACACTGACCATTTGCCATAAGCGTTATGATTGATGGCGTGCACATTTCTGTCAAACCAATTTGCTACAGAAGGCAGATGATTAATTTTTAAAGTTACTTTGATGTCCTCTAAATATGAAGTATAGTTTGATGGAAGCAGATTATCACCAGCTCCTAGTGCTGCAAGTAGGGCACCAGATAGAGCAAAAAATACATTTCTGGTAGGATTCCAGATGAGCTGTGATAATGTTTGCCTGGAGCTGGGTTCGTGCCTGTAGCTTGCTATGAGGTCCTGACCTTGGTCATTTTTAGAGCAAATGTGATGACCACAGCTACTCATGTAATATGGTAATATAATCCCAAACTACATCCTTTCACCTCATTTAGTTATCTACATACATTTCATTTTATTTGCAGTCAACTGTTAAGGTTTTTTTTTTTTTTTTTTTTTTTGGAGAGGACACCTCTTATTTGATAAGGTCACACTATTTGGAGAGGTTTGAAAAAGGTCGTTTTTAGCAGAGCTTTTTGAACAGGAATATGATGAACTGATTTCTTTGGGTGGTTTAGTTATTTGGTCCGACAAAAGATCTCAAGGACAGGCTAGGTGCTAGGGGAGCATTCTAAGGACCAAGGCCTCTGTATTTTTGAGACACTGGCTGCAACTCGGGTTGGATTCAGTGGCAACTGAATAGAAATCACATTTGGAAGGCTGACTGCAAAGGTAAAGGTGCTGCTGTGTAATGAAAGTATAATTTAAAAAAAAGCTCTGAAGAAATAGCAGCAGCGTAACATAAGAATACCAATAGTTATAATATAGACACATAATTAAGCCTATATACATGTAGTCAAATATATTTAAATCTTCGCTTACTGTCTAAATCTTTTTGAGGCCCTCCACTTCGGACATTATAGCAACAGTATGAGCGATACAGTATGAGTGCTTGACAGTGCATGTTTCAGCAATCCGACAGTTGCCTAATCAATGCTTGTGCTTCTCGTTTGTATTCCACTGTAGTGTACCATGAGTGCCTGATCACTTGTCTGCCTTTGCTCATTATGGCTACTCAGATGGATACTGTACATCTGCCAGCCCTTGTCATTATGGATAAAAATGTCACTTCCTGAGAAACCTCTCCCCTTTTTCTGTGACAGCAGAGTATCAGTGCTTGACTGCATGTCCCTTTCTCATTATGGCCACTCATACAGAGTTACATCAGCTGGCCAGCGTCCAGCTCGTCAGCTCTATTTGTGATTAAATGACACGTTGCAGATGTGAGGTCAGTGCATAGTGAGATAGCTGCCACTTGTAAATGTCTGTTAGTGCACACAGGTCAATGGGCACATTGTCAAGTGTGACTCATTTGATTTATGCCACTGGGTCACTTTGTAAGGTTTATAAATTTAGACTAACAAATGGCACCCAAGCCTTTTAAATTTGGTTAGCTCATCTAGAAAATAATCTTGATAGACTCACACATGCTAAAAAAAAAAAAAAAAAAAAAGAGCTTCTTGAACACGGTGCTGACCTTCAGGAATCTGACAACCTATTTTTAATTTGATTAATAGTATTATGGTTGTGTTTAACACTGATTCTAGGTTGTTTTTTTTTTTAAATTTTCATTCAGTAAAGACAAAGAAGGGTAGCAGGTTTTGTATATTTCAGTTCACTGTGTACCAAACAAAGCAAAGCAAAACAGAAAAATGTATCCAGCTGTTTTATTCAAAGTTTTCTTTTCTCTTTTATGAAAGGTTTACACTAATAGTTTCCTGTATCACAGCTACAAAATTATTGTATTACTTATTAAAAAAATAGTGTCTAAAGGATAGAAGAATAATGTATAGATACAAATTGGTGTGCGTGTACTTGAGTAAGTCAATGGCAGTGTGTAGCGGTGGAGGACTTTTCTCTTGCAATGCCAGCAAAGGTCGTCATTATGCAAGACACAGTGTGCCTGCAGAAATTCAAACTAAACTATGGCCCAAGTAATGGTTCTTCACCATGCCAGAGTTGGTTGAATTGTTTTCGTGTGGATTAGTCAGGTCGTTTCTGCTGTTGGTGTTTGAACTCGGGATTTATTTGTGATGTCATATGATGTACTACAGAATACACTGCTCAAATAAAACTGAATAAACAGTTTGAAAACATATCAGATCTCAATGGGGAAAAAAATCAGGTTGGATAGCTATACTGATATAGACTGGGTAATGTGTTATAAATGAAAGGATGCCACATCATTCGATGGAAATGAAAATGATCAAAGTACAGAGGGCTGAATTCAAAGACACCCCAAATATCAAAGTGAACAAATGCGGCAGGCTAGAATATTTTGCTGAAATTTGACTGCAGCAACTCAAAATTATACTCACTAATTTGAATGGCTCCAATGTGCTTGTATGCATTCCTGACAACACTGGAGTATTTTACTAATGAGATGATGGTAAATGGTAAATGGACTAGTTCTTATATAGCGCTTTTCTACTCTGACTGAGCACTCAAAGCACTTACACAACATGATAGATGGTGTCCTGGGGGATCTCCTCCCAAATCTGGCCAAGGGCATCACTGAACTCCTGGACAGGCAGCATCGGCCAGCCCAAAATATAATGTCCTAGTGATGCTTTAGTGGATTTAGGTCAGGCGAGCGTGGGGGCCAGTCAGTGGTATCAGTTCCTTCATCCTCCTGCAACTGCCTGTGCATTGTCGTGCAAGGGATACCTAATGGCAGTCAGGGCGTCATTGCCTAGTCTGTAGAGATCTGTGTGTCCCTCCATGGATATGCCTCCCCAGACAATCACTGACTCCACCACCAAACCGGTCATGCTGAATGATGTTACAAGTGGCATAATGTTCTCCACGGCTTCTCCAGAGCCTTTCACATCTGTCACATGTGATCAGGGTGAACCTGCTCTCATCTGAGAAAAGCACAGAGTGCCAGTGGTAGACCTTCCAATTCTAATACCAATCAGGTTCCATGGTGCTGGACAGTGAACACAGGGCCCAGTAGAGGACATCGGCCCTCTGATTGTTTGGTCAGAGACATCCAGTGGCCTGCTGATGGTCCTTTTGTAGGGCTCTGGCAGTGCTCATCCTGTTCCTGTCCTGGTGATGAGTTAAGGACCTTCTACGACCCTGTCCAGCTTTCCTGGAGTAACTGTCTGTCTCCTGGAATCTCCTCCGTGCTCGTGAGACTGTGCTGGGAGACACAGCAAATCTTCTGGCAATGGGACACATTGAGCTGCCATCCTGGAGGAGTTGGACTACCTGTGCAACCTTTGTAGGATCCAAGTATTGCCTCATACTACCAGTAGTGACACTACCAAAATGTCAGTGACGTCCAGCTGTAAAACCATTCCTGTTTTGGGGGTTGTCTCACTGTTGTCCCTCTAGTGTACCAAAGCAGCTGAAACTGATTAACAACCCCTGCTGCTACTCAACTGACCAGATCAAGATCCCAGAACTTTAACTAACTGATGCTATACTCTGATTAAAAAAACATTCCTTTAATTTTTTTTGAGCAATGTACTTCAACCCAATCTCACAAAGATGTCTAAAATTTTGAAAAAGTACCATTGCCATTGAATCTCATGTGATTTTTTTTTCACTGAACCTATTGAACACAACATTTGAGACATGTTAAGGTTACATGGCTTCTAAAGATGAGAGTAAAATTATTTGCCACATACATAATGTCCCATATATTCTGCAGGTCTTTCACAGACACCCTTAGCTTGAAACACACATTTCTTAAAAAGCCAATCGGCATATATTTGTGTATTTTTTAAAAAAAAAGAAAGTCATTAAATTTAAATGATAAAAAATATCCTGCTTGACTATCTTTTTATCTGCAAGCTCTGGAAAAATTGAATTGCACAATCTAATTTAAAAATGGGTCTCATCATTTACATGCTACAATTGTACAGCCAGGTTTACATTTATAAGACTTTGCTAGTACATGCACATCATCTCTCCAGCTTTCACATACATTCCGCTCTTCATCTTCAAAGCTTCCAAATATAGCATGCGCTGTTTATTCTTGTGCTATTCTGGCGCCTCTGAGCAGCTGAGGTTATTACACTTGGGGTGAAATCTCAGACTTCACTGGAACAATTACAGTCAATATGTCAGATTGATTCTGGTCAGTCATGTAGCTCACTTTACAACACTGTGGAGCAGCTTTTGTGATCAAGCGCTGTGTTGCGTTCTATGTGTGCATGTGTGTGAGAGGTACAGGACTGTTAGTGTGCTCACTCTTCCACACGAAGATGCTATGATGTCGTTTGATTTCAAAATCAGTGCACTGTAATCGAACAAGAAACGGCTTTGCGCTGCCTGGCTGGAGATAAATGAATAGCATGCAGGACAGCAGCAGAGGTTGAACTGGGGTCAAGCACCACTCAGTCTCCTGTGCTGTCTGGCAGCACAGAGACTGCACAACCTGTCACAATACAGATACCCCTAGAGGAGGACGGCAAGAGACAATGAAAAAGAAGAGAGGGAGCGAGGAAAGTCAGCTGGAAAACAGAGGAGAGGCCGACTTCCCAACTTGAATTAGTGAGCAGAGGAAGAAACCCAGCAATACTGATAGATTCTAGGTTTGCAGGGGTACGTTTAT
The DNA here is from genome assembly GCA_024447675.2 of Pterophyllum scalare. Lineage (NCBI taxonomy): Eukaryota > Metazoa > Chordata > Actinopteri > Cichliformes > Cichlidae > Pterophyllum > Pterophyllum scalare. The sequence goes on along the minus strand of JAMQGT020012540.1, from coordinate 155,136 downwards.
TCTCTAATACAGTTTGGACACCCTTTCCCAATCCTACGAATGGGAAACTGTGTCCAAACCTTTGACTGGTACTTTAAGTGTCTAATGGATGCAAAATTCTGGCTGCATTAACTTATTAACTTTTATGTAGATGCCCCTTTCAAAAACAATTGCAATTATTCCCTTTCTATTAATTGTGTATAAGAATACCCTTTTCAGGGCCAGTGTGCATAACTCAGAAGTTGTAGTAGTTGCTGCACTGCCCATTGCATTTTCTGTAATATTGGGTGAAAGCTACATTTAGTGCTCTGTGTAGCCTCACCTGCATTAGGCTGGCTGGGGTTAGAGCAACTCATCTGTCTCACCGGAGCTACAGGAAGGAGGAAAGAAGAGTAGTGAGGACAAGACTGGCTAAATTTCAGGTCAGTGGGGGACAGGAGGGTAGGTTGCTTGAGTGTTATCTCCCAGCCAACATCGTTCATCCACTGCCAAGGATGTAGTCATAAGAGGGGCTGCCCATTAAGAAGGATTTATGCTCTATCCAAACTACATGTCGGACAGTCAGATAGCATCAGAATACCCATCTCCCTACACCTTTCCAGCATTAGATAGGTTGTCTGTCTTTTATCTATTCTCTGTAACTTTTCAAAACTGACAATCTGACATTCACACTCACTTTGTGTTGTGACTGCCGAGACTGTGGAGGTGAGAAAGGCGTTACATCCTGTAATCCTTTTTCCAGCTTCTTTTGTATCTCGACCACTTCTCATATGTACAGCCCAATGCCACACATCAGTGTGTGCATGGAGAGGCAGCTTGAAAAGGTATACTGTTATTCTCCATTTTTAAATTATCCCACTTTGCCCTTCTTTTTACCCTGCCTTGTGGTATGCCCAGTCAGAACAACTTACTTCCAATATGGCTGGACAGCACATCTTAAGAGCCAGTTCTGTCAGACCATAACTCTGCCCTCATACAGCCCTTGTGGGGGCATGCTGTGAGTCACGGGGAGACCTCTGGCACTTGCTCCACTGATAACCGTGTTATTGAAGGGTGGGGACGTAATTAGATGGTGCACCAGTGAGTACAGAATATGGAACATCATTAACAAGCTCACATTGCTGAAGTGGGGACTGTAATTAAAGGGCTCCCTCCACAGTTGGAGGGGGCTTTGACTGGCGAAGCAGAGGGACAAAGTGATTTTGCTCATTTGCTACTAGTGGCTGTAGTGACCTTCACACCAGTTATCAGTAGATGCATGTGTAGATGGTGCACATGTGTTTCTAATTGTGTGCGCGGGTGCACCAAAGCTGTGTGTGTGCGTGTGCACATGTGAATATTTTGAGTGGAAGAAGACAAAGAAGAGATACTAGGTCAATTAGAAACTGGCTCCTACAACAGAATAGAAAAAGAAATGGGGGTCAATGATGGGACAGCCAATTCACTGTTCTCTATAACAGAAAAGGCCAGAGGAGAACATGTCTGATAAAAGAGCAGGAAAGGAAGTTATATTCAAACCCCTCAGGGCCAGAGACAGATCACAAAGCTGAACTGTGAATCGTTTGCTTCTCCCTTGAGGAGGCTTTTGTAAGTACTGAAAGCACATTAAGTGATTAATCGCAGTTCTTTTCCTTTCTCCTGTTATTTTAACTTGTAGCACAGGCATTTGTGGATTTCTTGCTTTCTTTCTGTCACTCATTCAATTTTCTGGACGTGCTCAAATCTTTTGGATTGTCTGATGGTGAAACAAGGATTTCGGTCTATACTGGAAGTTTGACCCAACACTAAAATGACAGAAAACAACATGAGTCACCCAACAGACATCCGGGGTCTGAGCTGCAACTCCGGATGTCTGGTTGAGTTTGTTACCGGCCTGCACTGCTGGTGGGAGAGTCGCAAATTTTTTTTTTTTTTTAAAGATATTGTCAAAACACATCACCTCAATGTATCTAGAACTAAGCAAAGAATGTTTATCACAGAAAAGAAAACAGCAAAAAAAAAAAAAAAACTTCTTCAAAATGATTACTGGATAAATACGGCAATTACAGAGACATAACAAGTCTTCAGAAAATTATGTCTAAAAAGCCTTGGCAGATTATGTTTTCAGTAATTTCTGATTTTAAGGTAGAAGAGGTACTGCTACATGACTAACTTTTGCAATATTACAAAGGCTAGCTTTTTTACATTAGTCCTTTGAAAATCCTAACAAAAAATTTATGTAAGCAGAGCAATAATTGTTAATTTTACCAATCATCCAATTATGCCATTAAGAACCACAGTTAGAATAATTAAAATTTCACAGCAAACTCCTGACTTCCAGCGCACCTTGTTCCTGTACTCTTAATCGGAGGTGAGTATTTTTGACACATTTTTGATCACAATTTTTGTTGTGAGTTTTTGGAACAAAACTTTTGAATAGCACCAAAAAGTATACAGCTAACAATCTCTGTGCAATCTTTCCATGTACTGTAAATATGAAATCTATTGCTACTATTTTTGCCCACTAGTTGTTTAGCTGTTCACGTATAGCTGTCAAAGTCTACATATGTAGGCGGAGAAGTGCAAATACAGCGGGGAGGCAGAAATCGAAAGAATGAATGTTTCCGTGGCACTGGCTGCACAGTTACTGTAGAAAAACTGTTATGGTCATCAGCAATGAACAAATTTTAATCTTTTCAACAAAAAAAAAAAACCTTTACTCTCAGCAGACAAATGAATGAAAAAAAATGCTCTCCATACATAGAGAAAAGAGAAAAAATGGGGAAGTATAAGGATCTGAGCAAATTTGGACAAACTGTGATTGACAAAGACCGTCAGCGTGCTTCTAAGCGTACCTACCACAAGCTGCCCGTGAGAGGACAATTGATGAACTAGTAAGAGAGTCACGGGTGCTAGAAGTTCACCTATGTGCGTGGGGAGTGAAGGCTGGTGTGTGTGTGTGTGTGTGTGGTCTGATTTCACAAAAGAACTACTGTGGCACAAACTGCTGAAAACTGTAAAGTGTCAGAGCACACGGCGTATTGTTGTTTTCTTTGTATGGGGGCTATCAATCACTGGTCAGACTGCAGAGTGCAAATTCCATGTTGAAAGCACTCACACTGGCTAACGGAGTGTCAAAAGAGGTCCAGGGTGTAATGGAAGGAAGTGGCTTTGTTTTATGCACCTGGTTTTCCTTTAAATTTTGTCAGTGTCCAGGAATGAGCGCATTGTTTACTTGGGTAACAGATGGTAGATTTAAAAAAAAAAAAAAAAAAAAAAAGCACTACAGAAAGATCTACGCAACAGCAAGCAGATGGTTTTAAAGTTGTGGCTAGTCTGTGTAACCTGTGTTGTGCTTTCTGGATGATTTCTCACCTGTCGCGTTGGGGTTTTCAGCATCCACTGCTGATTGTGTGCAGAAGCAGGAACAGATATATACACGTACACACAAAGATCTACTGGCTGCATAATGGCCATTCATATGAATGGATAATCCCTTGACAGTCATCAAAGCCCTTCAGCAAACACTAACACCATTAACACTGCCATCAGAGAGGGATGATTGATTTATTTACCTGCAAAGGAGTTTTAATTTTGAGAACCATCACAAACTACACACATGTCTTTCAGGCAATCAGGAGCCATTTGGCAGATGTTGATGGTAGAGTTAGTTTTGTAGAAAAACTGATTTCTTACACAATGCACACGTCTCAGCTTAACATCTCGTCTTTAAAAAGACATAATTAATTGCTCTCGTGTTCCAGTCACAAGTAAATGTAAACGAAGCTAAAGAAATATATGTGACATCACCTTATTCTAACTGAAAGAAAAACAAAGTTCATTTGCAGCAGCCTTAGGTTAAGGATACCACGTCTGAATAAAAAGTGTTCAATTATGTTTTTTTATTTTATATAATTATTTATATTTTACAGAGTATAGCATTAAGTCAAATAAACTCTGGGATATTGATCCAGTCAGCTGAGTAGCAGAGGGGGTTGCCAATTAATGTCAGCCTGCATGGACCCTCAACAGTTTTCACAGGTAGTCCAACCCCTCCAGGATCGCACTGCCAGGTTTGCTGTGGCTCCCAGCACAGTCTCAAGAGAACGGAGGCGATTCCAGCAGAGCTGGACAGGGCTGTAGAAGGTCCTTGACCCATCAGCAGGACCGGTATCTGCTCCTTTGTGCAAGGAGGAACAGGATGAGTCCTAAAAAATGGCCTGCAGCTGGCCACTGGTGTGAATGTCTCTGACCAAACAATCAGAACCTCTAAAGGCAAGGCAACAGCCCCCCTGACTGCCATTAGGGATCGGGATGACATCCTTGGACCCATTGTCAGACCTTACACTAGTGCAGTGGGTCCTGGATTCCTCCTGGTGCATGGCAATGCCCGGCTTCATGTGACAAGCGTATGCAGGCAGTTCCTGGAGTGTGAAAGAATTGATTCTGTTGACAGGCTGACCTAAATTCAGTAGAACACCTCTGGGACATTATGTTTCAGTCCATCAGCCAGGTTGCACCTCGGACTGTCGAGGAACTCAGTGATGCCCTGGTCCAGATTTGTGAGGAGATCCTCCAGGAAACCATCCATCATATAGGTTGATAATTTAAATTTCCATCAAATGACGTGACATCCTCTCATTCCTTGACTGAAGCACCAGCATATTTGTTTAACATAATTATATGTGTTAGGTAAAGTGTGTTTAAGCACATGTGAAACTGAGAGGAAAGGGAGCACAAAAATAAATATAGGAAGGTTAGAAGGAAAGGAGGAGCAGTGCTATCAATCTATATACCATGAAAAAACAAAAGGTTTAATACTGCAAGTATTCTTGTGAGAGCAAATGCACGAGAAATCCAATCAGATAGCATCATTGGCTGACACGTATAGTACTACTATGTGCTGTTCAGCCTGTTCCAGTGTGAGAGCTTTGAAAATCATATCTGGACAGCCACGCCCTGCAGTTGATTGATTGGCCATTGTGCAGTTATTTTCTGTCTTTATATCTACTTTCACTTCCCCGAGCAAGGTAAGAGGTCAAACAAGTTTATCTGTTCTACAGCGAAGGAGAAGGAAGTGTACGATGTGTTTATTCACACATCGATGCATCCTGTCTACTTCGCTCATTTTCACTATTTCTCCGTCCCTTCATCTAACAACATATCGTCTCCCACTCTGCCTCTGACTCTTATACAAATCTATAAAATGTCATCGCCAAATGCAAGCTATTTTAGAAACACAGGAATCAATACACATTCCGACCTTGCGTCTTTTCTGTAAACTGCAAACATGGTGGTGGGACTTTTAGTATGGGAGCTGTAATCCAGTAGGATGTAGTTAAAAATCCTGGCAATAAATTATGCTGGGTTTTTTTGTTTTTTTTAAATCACACAAAAATTCTTATCATATTCCAAATCTTGTAATCATGAACATCCAAGTCTAAATGATGTAGGATGATGTGCAAGATAGAGAGACACAGTGTCCTACCTGACTTGGCCCTGTCTTTGTTTTCCATTAGTCTGAGTTATAGCAGCTATGGCGCTCCATGAGAGCATTTAAGCGTGGTGATAAATACACACAACCACTAAAACAAAGCTGACTGACAATTCAGGGACGACACGCACCTACATTGTCTCTGCATCGTCCGTCCCAGCTCCACTGCTCTAGAAAACTCTCACTCACTTCATAGAAAATGCCTGTATATCATTTTTAATCTTTACAGAGGCAAAGGGTCAGACTTTCAGTCTGAAGGTCCACACATTAAAAGCAACTCTATCATGATATGAATGATGAGTGGTGGTTTTATAATTACTAGTCAACCACCTGGGGGACTCTTCCTGTTGTCTGGGAAGTATCTGTGAAAGTCAACCACTGATGGGAAGAATGGAGGTAAATTTATACTCAGTGATATACTGCAGGTCAAATTACTTTTTCAGAAAGTCTTTGACTCATTTTCCGCTATTAGTTATTTCTGTGATTCACTGATCTTGCTTGGCACTTATGTGTAGACCTCAGATAAGTGCCAAAATGATTAATATGATTTTATTGTTCAAATCAAACACTCAAACACTCCAGTATTTTGCTTGACTGGGCAAAATATTGGAGGCTCTGTACCACTGCCAAAGTGCCACGAAATGCACAGAAATGTTTGACTTTCATTCCCACTGTGTGGTATGTCATCAAAAGCAAGGCAATGAACTTCCAGTTCAGTGTTGCAAAGTGTAATATTACATTACACATGGCTGTCTTTTGACTCAGACTATAAGTATCATCCTGCTGCAGAGGAACACAAAGAGAAAGCATAAATGCTTTTGAAAATATTCTAAATCAACCAGAATAAATCAGCTCAATGGAAAAAAAAAAATATATATATATATAATACAAGAGATGAGAGCTGTGAAACTTAAATGAGGATTGAGGTAGCTATTGGGAAAGAATGAAACCGAGAGGGAGAGAGAGACAAGTGGTGAGAAGGCTGTTTGTTTTTGGTGAGGGAGGATTTAGGTAGTAGCACTTCAGTGAACAAGCAATCAAATGTTGAAAACACAGCCTCATTGTTGACATAAATCATAATTATACCACAGCCTTGCTCTGCATTTCCTGATATAAGAGCAGTTGCAATAGAGAAAATTACACATGCAGTGTTGTGATGGAGTACTTTATAATCATAGGTTATAACTGATGTTGATCTGAGTGGCTCATTTTAAGTATATGCAAGGTTAATTTTGGTGTGTTATGTGTGTGCATGTGTGCACTTCGGTGTTCTCATGTATTTCTGTGCTGACATACAGTTAAGAATAAAATTTTAAATATGTTCTGATTCGTGTAGTGTTAATTAGCAGTTTAAAGGTAGATGTATTCATCTCAAATCATTCAGTGCATAAAGTTCATAACGATCCAAATAGTTATTGTCAGAGGTCTGTTTACAGTAGTTATATGCACTGGCACTCCCAGAATAAAAGAATATAGAGCCCAAGTTGAGTGTTTCGGCAATGCACCAGTTGATGCCCATAAGCTTGTCACGGGGTTCTCTCAAAAAAACTCTTCCCAAAGAATGATGTCGTAGTCGGAATGATGGATGGATGCTCATCCATGCCCGCTGCCCATAATCAGTGACCGTGGTGCTCCGTCACAAAGCTATAGCATGCTACAAAGATGGGCATCAGTGTAAGACTGTAAAATTCTCAATACCTGTTTAAATCAGCCTCCTGATCAAGCTCAAACTGAAAGTACCTTTGGCTATTTTTAAGGGAAAATTAATACAATTATTGTGTTACAGCAATAATAATAATAAAATGTAAATTGTGAAATATTGTAATAGGTCAGATATGTCAAAAGCAAGAAGTTTAAAACAGAACATAAAGTGGTTTATTAAATGTAGTAAAACATTTCATACTCTTAAAAGTGTTGCAAGAATATAAATCACTATCTGCTAGACAGATGAGAGTTTGCTGTATGTAGTAAGAAAGATTTCCTCTATCTGTATAGCAAGTGGTGCCGAGGGCAGTCATGATTATCCACGATGGATAACACTCCGCTCCACCACAGCTTCATGTGTGTCCAGTTTGCAGCCAATCCCAGAGCCGGCCTTTCTAATCAGTTTATCCAGGCTGTTGGTTCCATCAGCTCTGGTGTTGTTCCCAGAGCACAGCAAAGTACGCTGCGCTCGACACAACTGAAAGTTAGAAAATCTCCATCATTTTGCTGCACACAATGAAGGAGCTCAGCTTCCTTCGAAGAAAAAAGGGGCCTGCTAATTTCCCTCCGTGTATACAGGTCTCCCAGTTCAGCCTGTTGTCAGTGTGGACGTACTTGTACTCCTCCACCACATCAACATCCTGTCCCAGGATAGACACGGGTCATGTAGCTTTCTTCTTCTTTCTGACGTCAATCACAATCTCTCTGGTCTTATCTACTTTCAGAAGTAGGTGATTCCTCCCAGATCACGCCAGAAAAAAAAAAAAAAAATCATCCACCAGTGCTCTGTGCTCCTCCTGCCCATTGCTTATACTTATACCTTATCCAACCGGTGCAGAGTCATCAGAGCATTTCTGCATGTCCTGGAGATGTGTTGAAAGTTTTGTCTTATTATCATTATTATTCGTTTTACAGTAAGTTTTAAAATTGCAGTTATCCAACTTCGGGGATGACTCAGAAACCTCTGTGTTTTGAAATAAAAATGAATTTGGTTGTAATTAAATCATGAATGATTTTTAATGGGATATCTAGACTGGCTTACTGAGGCCAGTGCATTTTCAGAAAACATTACTTATGCTTTCCACTGGCACATCGTGCTCCCTAATGCAAGTTTTTCGTGTTAAAAGGCTGATTGATCATTTGCAACACCCTTTTCCAATTATGTTGGTATGGCTGAACAACTCCTGCGCTGATTAAAGAGCCAATAAATTTAGCCAGTTGAGTGTCTGTGTTTGATTATGTTCTCAAAACGGTCCAGAAAGAACTTTCTTCTGACCCTCATCAATGTACTCTTGTTCTAGGAAATTAATGCTGTTCCACGCAGGAAATTAAATTGCCGGGAAAAAAAAAATAAATGAAGCCGCAAATAAATGTCACATCTCAAACTGGCCGTTAGAGGGAACAGATACGGTGAGCAAAAAAAACCCAAAACAAAACACGCACACCCGGAACAGGATGAGAAAGTTTTATGCACAGAGAAAAATTTTGAAGCGTGTGACTCAGAAGGAAGGACATTTGTCTGACAAAAACAAATGAAAAGACGCAGCATCTTTAACAGCTTGATCCTACGCTTGACCGCTTACAATATAGTGGAAAAAAATGCGATTGCTTTGAGGTGCGCCGGTGGTGGTAAAGCAGAAGATTTTACAGGATAAGAGGTCTTGAACATGATGGCTATTATTCTGTTTTACAGTGACATGCCTTACCTTGTGTACACCGCTTGACTGCAGTCAATTTCCTCCCACAACAGGACCACAACCCAAAGCACAGCTCCAAACTATGCAAGAGCCATTAAGAGAACAAACCATCAGCTGGTATTCTGTCTATAATGGAATAGCCAGCATAGTCACCAGATCTCAAATGCACTGAGCTGTTATGGAAACAACTTGAAAGCACTTCAGCAGAGATGGGATGACATTTTTCCAAATACCTCAACAAATTGATAATAAGAATACTAAAAGTCTGCAAGGCTGTGATTGTAGCAAATGGATGAGTTTCTGTCAGTCACGATTATCAGTACAGTGCTTAACAAATTTATTAGACCACGTAAGGTTTATGCCTAAATTAAGAGTTCTTGATTAAGATGCCAAATTATAGTTATTTACTTGCATTTCTGAACAGAAAAAAATTGTTTTTGTGGTCGAATCTAATGTTTGGTTCATTTCTGACTTCTCAGACACGTCCTGTGTAACGGCTCAAATTTTAGTACAAAAATGTGAATTCAGACAGATTTCTGAAATATTTCTGTTTTCTCCTTTTAATGACAGGTGGTCTGATAAATGTGTTAAGCACTGCACGCGCGTGTGTGTGTGTGTGTGTGTGTGTGTGTGTGTGCGTGATGCACGTGCCTTTTTTCTCAGTGGTCAGTTTTAATTTCAGTTTTTATGCTACTTTTACTTTTCTCATGCCAGGATATCAGAAAAAAGATATTTTACAAAAAAAAATCAATTACTTGCTTGAATTATACTGTATGAATCTTAAATTTTCTAATATTTAGTAATCTTTTCATTTGCTCTTGAACGGCTGTGTGGCCTGGAACTGTTTGTATTCTCCTTCAATATGAGCTCCATAAATGATTCAATTATCATCCTTCCAATGTTTACTAATGATTGAAATATCACTGTCAATTGTGATCAGCGATGAACTGAATTGGTGTACAGGTGCTGTAAAACCCTCAGCTCAGCGGTGCTCTGGTACTGTTGGAGATCTTCTCGGTGTGACGCTATCATTTACTCTTTGCTGTTCTGCTCAACAACAGGTCTAATGAGCGGTGGAGGTAGCAGAAAAACAACATGCAATTGCACGTCCCTACTTCTAGGATGGCTGGGACGTAAATGAGCATGTACATGCAGTTACACAAGAACTGAGAGTTCTACATTACAAATAATACACCCATCTATGTGCACAAGCTAGCCTTATGCAGAATTGAAACAGTATACCAGAGAAAGAAAATACATGTCAGAGCTATGAAAGGATAAAGCGTGCAGGTTGTAACCCTTCCCAGAGTCCTCAGCGATCGCAAATCATTTGAGGCGCATCAGTCTGTGCCTTTCTGCGTCACCTAAAACAGATGAGAGGAATTGAAATTTTGCACTTAGCCAGCACTCACTGTGTAATATTAGCGTAAAAGGGTCTTCTGAAGAGTCATGTAGTAAAACAAAGTACCTTCAAATTCCCGGTGCGAAAAATAAAGACCGAGCAGTTACTTCTACTGTCACCTCATCACCTAGGGACCATTCATCAGCTCACAGTGAGAGACTAAATGAGAAAGAGGAGGTGGAAGCGAAGAGGGAAAAAAAGACGAGGAAGAGGAGGTGGAGGGACATGGAGCTGACAGGTTGGCGGGGTGGCAGGGGAGTAACAGGCCCAGAAGGTCTGGAAAGCAGTGAGCGTCACTGAGCCGGATGCACACACAAATGGACTATACCCAAAAACACACACTACATGCACAGTAGTGCTGGCAAGCTGTGCCCACAATGCATCAAAGTGTAGCTACACACACTCAACATCACACGTTGTTCTTCATTTGTGTGAGGTTGTTTTTGAGGAGCCCCTAATTGAGACCTTTTACACAGCCTGGGAAAAGCAGTTGAAGTTATGCTACAATAGTTTTTCTTTTCTTTACAAAAAAAAAAAGTTTGGATGCTGGCAGAAAGGCAAATCATGAGATGTGTTCTGTTTCTTCATTTACTGATCTAACTGAGTAGGACACACAAACCCTGCTAAAAGAGGTGATGTAGAATGTCATATTTTTCAGCAGTTAGATTGCTCAGCTTAGTCATGAAGAAAAGAGAAAAAAAAGGGATAATGCATTAATTTGGGGGAGTGAGTTGTGATTCATGGTTTTATTCAGTAATGTTCATTTTTAGAGGAGGTTACAGAGAAATCACAGGTAAAAATTTGTAATATTTCCAAGGATCCTTTCTATTCTGTTCACCATTTGGACTTATTTTAATAACCTTTTTTCACAATGAATGATGATGAGCAACTTATTAAAATTTTATTCAAGAGAAGAAAAAGCCAGACAGTTGGAATGGCATATTTAACGTGCATTAAAAGCAACATTTGTGGCACCGTTCAGCCAAAAATATGACAAGATCATGATTAACTAGTGTACTTTACTGAGAATTTTCCTGGAGAAGCGAGCCATAAAGCACAGTGCTGTGTCTGCTACTGCAGTGACAAGACATTTCATACAAGAAATTGGCATAAACACAAACTGTCCTCTGTGGTAGTGAGAATTGGAGCTGTCATCCTCTCAATGGAGTAGGATTGGAAATATAATACAGAAATCACTCAAAATCCTTGTAATTACACACACAGGCATTTAAGCGTGCAAAGAAAGGCACACACGCGCGCGCACACACACACACACACACACACACACACGTGGATACGCACACAGAGAGAATCTCTGCTGTGAGCATACAGTGTTTTCAGAAAATCAACTAAAATTAATGTGGAAGAAAAAGATTCAGGTCAATTCTCTGCCGATTTGCGAGGTCAAATATTCAGTCTGTCCTCCAAAATGCGCTGCGCATTTCAAGACGAGTTGAGAGGAATTGGATTCAGTTCATGCTAATGGGAGAGCACATCTCCTTTTACATGCGAAAATTGGGATTTTGCATGTAAAGTCTCACAGTGAGGCGCTCTGTCGTGGACTTTGACATGCAGAAACACACGCGGGCATGCAAAGGCTTGATCTTCAGCTGTAATTGGGTTTTTAATTGGATGATACCTTGAATGTAATTTCAGATAAAATGCAGCATAACTGTTGACTTTTTAGAACAGAACAAAAATGCACCGGTGTGAAATATGACTTACATGGGTGCTGACTTACTTCAGTGTGTTATATAGTATGTTAATCCAAGTTGCCATGTGCTATGCATCAACAGTGGTCTTGTATGACCTCATGATATTCACGGGTGCATTTTAAAATCTTTCTTCATCTCAACTGACATTTTGTATTTTTCTTCTTGTCATGGCTTCCTCTCTTTCCATTTTACAGTTATTGCCACACATTTTTGGAACCATATGACGAAAATCAGAAAAAAATTTAATTCAGCTGCTGATCCTAAGGTGGATTTTGTGCTAAGAGCAGAAAACAGTCGTTCGCCACACAGTTTGAAAGTACAGGAATATAAAAAAGCGCCAACACAAATGGTGATTGGCAGATGTTTTTCACTGACCTTTGATCTACTGTTTCTCTCACTGCATACATTTTCATTAATTTGTTTGATTGTGTGTTGCAGCAGGTTCCATATATAAATCAGAAGGTAACGATGGTGTGATAATGTATACAAAAATGTTGTATATTTAAACCACAAAATAGCCACTCCAATCATCATTTACAACGTGTAAGCCATAAATTGTAATGTTGTTGATGGTCCCGCTCCAGATTTGGTCTAAACAACAACTAATCTGAGCACAGCCTAAGCTAACATGACCTACACATGCCATCTGATTAACATGAATATCACTGGCAACTTCCCCACTGGTGAGTACATTTTTACTAAAGGCTTTGTTAATGATTAAATTATTATATATGCGATTCAGTAATATATTTTATAGACTTGCATAGGAGAGCAATAGTCCTGTGTCCCTGCTCATGTCGATGTCTGTGCAGGAAAGTGTTTGTTGTCAGCGAGAGGAGCATGTAAAATCAGATCCAGAAAGACATTACAGATATTGGCGATGTAGAGTTCCACTCCCGGTATCTTGGTCCAGAGCAGATGGCCTCAGATCCATTCAGCCAAACCCTTAATAGAGCCACAGCTGCTGGCAGACAAAGTGAATCTCCCTCCATATGTACTTTCTTGGAAAACACAACACTGCTCTGTCTGCACCACTGTGGGAGAGTGACAGTCCACGAGCAATGACTCAGACCACCGATACTCCTCCATTTGAATCAGTCTGCGCAGGGCAATTTGTTCTAATTTAGTAAAGGTTGACCGTGAACAGGCATGCCCGTGTCTCCTCCTGTCACTGGACAATAGAGCCCACATCATCTTATTCTACTGCACAACTTCTGACTTATTTTCAGAAGTGAGCATTTTCATAATAATATTTGTAATTTGTAATAATTGCATATTGTGTTTGTATTTTCTTTAGTTTCCCATTTTAACTGGTCACCAGTTCTTCTTCTCTGTCATAGTGCTGTCCCTAGTAAAGCTAGGTCATGTTATGCTTTTGTTTGCAATATCTTAAAGCTCCAAGAATTTGTCTGTTCCACAGCTTAAACAATAAGAGCGAGGTCAACTGAAAAAGCACCGAGCTCTCCCCTGACCCCGTCACGGATTAAGCAAGTGCGGAAAATGAACGAGTGAGCACTAGCAGGCCAGTTTCTGCAGTTCTCCGTTAGAATATGAAATGTGACTACCACTGTCACTGTCACCATCCACAGGGGAATTCAGAATGTACAGTGAGGGTGCTGAACTATAGATTAAACATTCAAAGGATGAAAATTCTTATAAGTCTCAGTCAGAAAAGAAACCTTTAGCTAGAAAGAAACTGTCTTGGGAAATACAGAGCCAGGTCAACCAAGGAAAGAAAGTGACAGAGAAGAGGGGAGATTTTCAGCTGACTTGAAGGGACTATGAATGCTAACCATGTGAGAAAGGGGGATAACATTTCTAATTAACAATAACTGCATCAATTGAATGCCTTCTTAGGTGACTTGAAGTGTCCATGGACCAACAACCCTCGCTGAAAGCAGGAAAACACAAAAACATCCAACATAGTGGCAAAGTGCATGTTTGTGAGATCTACAGGGAAAACTCATTAAAGTTCCTGCTCTGTATTTTGGGGAACGATAGTGAAAAGAAAAACGTTCCACCAAACTTGTGAAGTGTCTACATCAAAGTCCGAACAGTTCATACAGCCCTAATCTGTTTTGGCACTCAGCAACCACAACCAGGATAACTGCCCACATTTAGTTACAGACACACAAAATCACACACATACTTCAAAGTTTGGTGCTTTAAGTTGTTATCTAGCTTTCCGCAGCACACTCATCCCAGGTGCCTCATGGTGGCTGAGTGTCCACTAATGGCTTCACTCCTTCAAAGCTGTTCCCGTGAGTTTCTGGGAATGTTTGTGTTCAAACAGATGGGAGTGTTAGGAGCAATCTGAGGACACAACGAAAGGAACAGGGAAGGACATCAATAACTGATATAAAGGAAAGAGAAGGGACGTGAACGATGCACAGAAGTAATAACCAATAGGGGGATAACGGCACATGGAGAATCTAGGGGGAGTGAGCAGAACGGCTACGCATATTTGCATTTGTGTGTGTGCGCGCAGTGTTTTATGACTGAGGCAAATAATATTGTCAAATATAAGTTATTGTACGACTTTTTTTAGGCAGATGCAAAAGCAGAGGCAGCACAGTAGTGGCAGGGAATTAGGTGTGCAAAAATATCTGAGAAACAATCATGCGGAGGGTTTAACAGTTAACCACGGTCATTGGAACTGGTTTGGTCGGGTTAGGTGGATATCAAGCAATCGGCACAGTTTGTAGTGACAACGAGAGCTGGAGGTGACGGTGTGTGTGGAAAACCAGAGAATGGCTGAAATCAATTTGGAGATGGTGGCACAAAGAATAAATAGTGTTAGAAAAATCACTTGATGGCAAAAGAGTGGAGGACTATTAAAAAAATAAATAAAAAAATCAACTGAGGGTGTATTGGTGCATAGCCAATTCAGCTAGAGTATGGCAGCACCCCATGGCGCCAGTCTGGACAGGCTGTACCATCTGAGCTGCATGGGTAACACAGTATGACTATTCATGTTAGGGCAACCACAGCCTACAGTAGGTCTATTTTTCAGAAAAAGAAAAAGATCGTGACCTGCCGTTCAATCAAACAAATCCACTGAATACACAAACATAACAAACAGAAACCAAAGGAAATGCAAAAGTAGAAACTAGGACAGTCACTCCTCAGTGTGTCATTTAGTCACACATTCAAGTCATTCGCACAACATCAGCCACACAGCAGGACTCGGTGCAGCTCAATGCTTCTGTGACAATGATGATTACAAACCTCTGACAGAGAGTAGGGCATCATCAGTGTGCCAGTTCATGAAGTGCTTTGGAATAATATGGTCCTCCAAACAATTATCCCAGCAATTATAACATTGTGCTTTCCAGGTTAATTGCTGAGCTCTAGTAATAAATGTTGATGTCTTCTAGGGATCACATAGAACAGGTAACAAAAGTGGGCAGAGGGAAATACTGATTTAAAATATCTTATCATAAATTATTGAGCCCAAAATTGCCCAGTGTCCACGAACCAGGAGATCGAGCAGACAAACTTCCAAAATTTGAGCTTCCACACTACCAAAACAGGACCCGGCTTTTAATGAGTTGGATGAGAAGACAACTCATTACAAGCTGTTTTACAAGTCAAACATGGGAGGCTCCATGAAAATAATGATCCCGACCAAAACATATCAACTATCCCTGAAAAACAGCATGCTGCGTAATGGTGGGAGCTTAATTTTTAGTGTGCAGGACCTACGAGTGAGATCAGTGTACCTCCTGGTGAGAAAACAACAAATTTCCTCATACACAGTATGAAAAATACGAGCACGATAAACAAGCTCACCAAGTCGGGTTTGAAATTGAATCATTCTAAATCATGTAGAGAAAGGCTTTCTTAAAGTGTTTCAGCATGAGCTTTGGAGCTTAAACCCTGAAGGCCCGCAAAATGAAACCGGTGTGGCAGCTGTTTATGCCAACTCTTTGGTTTGAATCCAGAATTGAAATGGTGCGCGGAGACTCTACTTTCATCAAATTATATATCTGACTGCAGGCAACCATGCACAGCTCATCCCTCTAAACAACCCCCTGGGAGGGTTTACCCTCTGATCAAGGTCTCTCACCTGTGAAGCCTCAGAGCACATCAGACTGACTGAACTGAATTCAGATATGGGTAAATGAAATCATGAAATATGAATGGGCATCAATCCAAAATGTGAAAATGCAATAGCTTTTCAAATTAAAATGGATTTTCTAACTATTAGAAAAAGTGATAGCCCTCGGTGACTTTGCACAGATGGTGTCGTCGTACAGATGGGGAGACGTATAGGAACGGAGATGGGAAGACGAAACTTTCTGAATGTTCGCAGCGGCAACATAACTCTGAAACACGTGGCGCTGCATTTCTCTGAGTCTGCTTTTCAAACTCAAATGTTTCCCAATGACACTTTTTGTTTCTCCAAGCAAACTGCGAGTAACTGTTTTAATGAGTGAACGAAGCATTTGAAATATCACGAAGCAAAAGTACTTGCTGGATTAAAACAAATGTCTCCATGCAGGATAAAAGGCGGTGAAACAGCTTCACACGCAGTGAAAGCCTGTGGGTGCACAAGTGCGCGGGAAGCCGGGGGGGGGGCAATATGACACACACACACACAGACACACGCGCGCACACACAGACAGGCGCTCAGACACAGCCTAACAATTCTGCTATCTGTCAGAGCTATTCCCATGTAGGGACAGCTGAAGTTGATCTCATTAACTTGCCCTTCATTCAAACAGCTAATTACACACAGACACACAATCACGGCCTTCACGGCACAATCAAGTCTTGACAGAGGCAGAGAAAAGGAGACAGAGGCGGGCTAAGAATGGGAGCAAAAGTCAGCGAGGAGTACAAAGGGAACGTGAGAGTGGGGGACATACTGAGAAAGAAAGAACAACAGCAAAAACAAAGTAAAAGAGAGGCAGGAGCGCGAGTGGAGGCTTCATTGCTTCTAAGCCTTCGACAAGCATTATACTTGAGTGTAAGCTGATTTTCCCTCTCACGTACAGCAGTGGATTGGCTCAGAGTCAGAATCTTTCTGAAAAGCTATTTGTTTCCAATATCCCTAATAAAGGAATTAATGTTATGTTAATGACTTTCAGCCTATTACTGCACTGCTGATGGATCCTTCTGTACTTGAAAATGTCTTTTCCTCCAGAACCCTGCCACATGTTTTTTTCTTTCTTTTGTGTGTGTGTGTGTGTGTGTGTGTGTGAAAGTCTTTGTCAGGTAATTTATGTAGAGACATTAAGCCGTTAATACATTGTGTTACAAAAAAGCCGACAATTTAATGACATTGCGTAGATGAGCAAACTTGCCATTAATAATGCTGTATAATGAAGCCTGTTGAAGTCCTGTTGGGAATGGAAAACAGTGCTTGCTAAAGCTTAAAAGAGAATACTAAAAGTAAAAAGTAAACGAACGGAAAAACAGGAAAGCAGATGTTAGCAGAGAAGGATATAACAGAGCAGGGGTGGTGCATTGGCAGCACCTGCCTGCTTTTCTCTCCCAGTTAGCATCAAGGTTTTCATTTGGGAATTAATTTTTCAAGAAAACATATGTGGTACTTTGCCTTTTTTTTTTTTTTAAGTAGTATATGAACGATAGCAAGCTTTTCAGCTGGCTATTCAGTGGGAACTGCAAACATCACAAACTGGTATAGAATGTGCTCAGCCAATGACCCAGAGGCTATGCGATGGGCAATTAAAACCGCCCAGTACATCACTGAGAATCAGCGATATCAGTGAGCTGAGGTGTTTCTGCTGAGCCCAAAGGATACTGAAAGACAAGGCCCACCCTAACCACAGCCTGCTCACGCTGCTGCCATCTGGCAAGTGATACGATACGAGCATATCTGCTGCAGAACCATCACATTTTGGAGCCTTTTCTTTACTCAGGCTGTGTGATTACTGAACGTCACCATGAAAATAGCTTCTTTTTTTGAAAATCATTATTATTTTTTAAAATTTTTCTTTGGGTTTTTTTTAGTATTTTTGTATAGTAGCACAAAAGGACTACGTATACAATATCACTGTGCAATGTTGTGTTGCATAATAATTATTCATATTGAATCATGAAATCCATAAAATTATGAAAGAGGTGATTCAAGTCAAGAAACTCTTTCTTGCTGTAGTCTTTTTCCTAATCACTCAGCCATTTTTCTCTTCACATCTCCCCACTGCTCATCTTCTCCCTTGCGGTGTCTGACACTGTCTCAGTCTGAGCAGCAGAAAGTTATGAAACATTAGTCTTTGCTGCAGACAAATGAAGTCAGTTCTGCATTTTAGCCTGTTTTTGCTGCTTCATTTTGTTTTTCCCTTCTGTTATCTTCTCCGGTCTGTCTCTGGCTCTACATTATTGCCTGTGTTACTTCGTTCAGTCAGAAGTGTATCTTTGACACTTGGCTCTCAAGGCCATTGTTGAGTTTGTTGTTCTGGCATTACACAAATGGAACAAGATGTGAAACTAAAACCTGAAAATACAAATATAAAGAAAGAAACCAGGAAACACTATACTAAGAAAAACACACAACACTCAAAACAAATGACTCACTGACAGGAAACTAAAGACTCTGGGCCCAAGACCGAGGGACCATGACACAAAAACTAATCAGTTTGTTGTTGAGTCCAAGTGTGTGTTTGGAGAAGTTCTCACAAGGCATTTCAGCGATATTGCATTCACAATAATTTGATAATGTAGGGACGCACGATGGGTAGCCAACCCAAAAACATAATGCCAATGATCACAGCTGCCAGTCACCAACAAGTAAAAGCATTAATGTTCCTAAAATATAAAAACAATAGTGTTTTTAACAAAATGGCTTTGGCATGAATCACTGTTTGGACTGATATTGTTCATCTGTCAACAACATTACCAAAGAAAAACTACCAGGCTAAATCTCATGAAATCTGGTGGAGATGTAGAGCATCTGCAAAGCAATAACACGTCAAATCTGGTGGGGAACTGGATCGCTTACTTAGGATCTTTAGCCTTTAGACTTGGCACAATTACACATGTCAGCAAAGACCTGGGGCATAAAATGATTTCAAACAATATGGTGTCCAACTAGAAGGGCGCTCAGAAGGCACAGCCTTTTTTAAAAAGATGAATAAAAAATTACTGCTAAAATTTTGGTGTTATAACTTTTCCACAGCTGCCTGCTACAAAGTGACAACGCATGGCTTATTCATTCACAGACACGTGGTTAAAAACTGCGTGTTCCATGTTGTGAACGCACATCTAAATTCTGAATGAAAATGCTTCATCAGTTGAATGGAGCTTTATTATCAGAAGCTGAATCTGTTTTATTGAAATCACTGATCATGTTTTTTTTTTACATTTCAATAGGCCTGCTGGGATTTAATCTCTATACAGTACTGTCATACTATAGTGCAGCGCTACACTCCTCGACACTCCTCCTCGACAGCAGCCTCAGCTGCCCTGAAGTCAATCAGACAACTGGGAATAAAATGAACTAAGCAGCAGAAGATTAAGACGGATTACAGCTGGTGTAGTTAACCATATGAATGCACCCACATTACTATAGAAACCGCGGCTTATGATGGTATGCCGCGTCAAGTTGTGGAAATCAAGTTTTGTGATTTGAACTGTATGCATGCATGATTATACATGAAGATTAAAAAAAAAATGTAACCCATACACAGGCCCACTGCACAGACAAGTGAAATATGCCCAAACCAACATGGCTACAGTGACAAGTGGATTAAACTGCATTATTCTATAATGGGTTAACTCACATCTTTACACAGGAAGCCCCGCTGAATATCAAAGCGTGACACTCAGAAACACTTACTTTGCTTATAAGCACTTCAGCGTCTGCTGCCAGTGGATGAGTGTTTTTAACGCAACTTTAAAAAGTGTGGCTGTGATTTTAACAATTCATTATGGAATTAGGGGCATTCACACCAAGTCTTTTTTTTTTTTGTTTCACTGTTATATATAAAACACTTCTATGCATTTTTTTTTAAATAAAAGCACTGACAAGAGTATAAAAAGCCACTTGAAAATCATTTACTGTACTTGATTCTGCCAGCCTCGTACTCAAACAGATCTTGAAATCTCTTTTTCTTTCTTTTGAAACTTTTCTCACTTCCCGCATTACTTGTTTTCTCATCTCCCCTCTGTCCTCATCTCTCAGCTTCTCATTCATCACGTTTGGTGGTGACAAAGATCCTATACGAGGGTACTGGAATAAATGGCCTCCTGCCCTGCCATCGACAGGCTCTACTCAATTGAATTTAATGCTTGGCTGCCCTTGTATTTTCTTTCTCAGTCTCACAAACAAACTCATTTATTCTAATTTCTTGATGTCTCCATTTGCATCTGTGAACTCTAACATAAACTCCACCCTCTACTGGGGCTGTGCTTGACTAGTGTGGCATCCATTAATTAACCACTTAATCAGAACTAATTAATGTAATAATGCATGGCTTAATTAACAAAATTGCTATAGGCATTTCAAAACAAGGTGTCCAATATCTAACACAAATAGGTTGGGAAATGGCAGGTAATTATTCCTTGCCAAGTTAAGTGAATATCAGTAGATATACACTGTGGCTACACTGAGCTTGAGCAGAAGGGAGCAGTTGTAACTGATGGCAAGTGATGTTTGTATGGTGTTAACAGAAAATGGAATAAAGGAAAGGCAACTGGCCGAGCATCTGAGTAGACATCACTTAAATAAAGAATGAAAATGTAAAGATAAAGGAGACAGACAGCCTTTACCACTTAAAAGGTTAGAACAGAAGAAGAGTATAGCTACAGAACAGCTGTCTCTTTTCAGCACGCACACACTGTGAAAGAGAAACTCTCTTCTCTCACTGTAAGACAAATAATTTCAGCTTTTCCATTTTCTGCACGTGTATAATTGTTTTTTTTACGGCTCTACAGATATTACTCGTCAGGACCCATTCGTAATGAAGGGGACCAACCACGCCAGTGGCACCGTCCCAGATCTCCATATGGAGTTGCAGAGGAGTGTCAACGATATCTGAATAGTTTGCTTTGGGTTATATGCTATACCTTATAATCGTGGCCCTCATTTACTAACATGGGCATGGAAAGGATCTTACCCTGCGCATAAACAAATGCAAAGAAAGCAGGAGAAAATCTGACTGACGAAACTGATCAAATGCGTCCAAAGAGGACGACAGAAAAGGCGCTGCTTTTCAAAGTGCTTCCACTGGAGTGACTGTTGAGAAAAAAAGAAAAAAAAAATCAAGATTCTCTAGTATCTGTGGGATAACGCCAAGAAATGAAACCATATGTGACGACAATGAGGAAGGATGGAAGTCATAGTAGTATTCATTTTATAGACTTATGTGTAAATTTCCTAAGACAGCCAGACCCTCATCATTTGTTTGTATATATGGTCAAAAGGACTTTTAAATTTGTTTGTAAAGGATGAACAAATTAATATACAAAAATATTAATAAGTCACTGATTTGTGTGTGAAATCCTCACACGCACAATTCACGCACAGATTTGTTCATATGCAGTGTTAGTAAATGAGGGCAAATAGTTCAAAAAAGAGTTGCAGCAGATGGTGTGGCTTTCCAAGGTTTGCAGAACTGCCCAGATTCAGTACATAATCATTTTCATGACCTTTCACAGGAAAATCCTCGGCTTCTACGCCTTTTTTATCCAAACATTTGGGTTATTTCTACTCTCTTCATATAGTACAAAACATGATACACTACACCTTCCACTAGTTTGCAAGACAAAATCACAAAGTTTGCAGTGGTACACACTAAAACAGTATCTGGGGAGGTGATCCCTCAACAACCTAAATCACCAGCTTTGAGCTCAGCATTATTCTGACTACTGTTTTATAACACAACACGCTTGTAATCGTAATACATTCTAAAAATGTCTGTTTGCTTGCTTTGTTTGTAGTAATATTTTTGCTGTAATATGTCAGGATTGTGTGTTTGTTCCATGTCCAAAGTATGACATTGTGCAAAGGCAGAACACAAAATACACAGAGGAAGGTAAAGAGTCTCTCAGCTAATCCTCTGGCCTTATGAGAAGGCATCCTTTCAGTCTGGGCACACCTCTGGGCAGCCAGTTGCCCTGTCTTTGCCTTCTCCTGTTCCTTTGTTCCCTGCAGAGTCCAGCAGTCTGGCACAGAGGAGGACAGAAGATCTACAAAGATCAATTTGTTGTCATCTGTCTGTCTGGGACACGAGGAAGCTGGTTCATACAAATCACAATCATGCACATGCGTGCACAACTCTCGCAGAAGGCAAGACTTCCATCCCAATCTCTCCCACAAGACTGCACTCAATAACGGCAAAACCAGAGCTGCAGAACTGAGGAAAAACGAGCAAAAGAAAATCCCCGCGTCTGAGAGCTCAGTGTGCTGTTACGAATTTTCTGCCTTCCTGGATCAACGCATCTGAGCTTTCAGCCAGGCAGCTTCGAAACATACACATAAGAGAACCTGTACACATAGATGTGAGAACACACATGTAGCAGAGACCCACAAAGCAGCTGTCAGTCAATCAGCTATGAGCTTGTTCAGACACTTAGAACAAACGTTCTCTCCAACAAACTTCAAAAGCTTGTTACTATCGTGTCTTCTCAAAGGAGCTGAATTTAAAACTACTTTGGAACATATGAGTTATCGATCAGATCAATCAAAGCAGAATTGTAGACACCCTAAAACCTTTTATTTGTCCCAGAGAGGTGGTAGACGGAGCAGCAAGAGATGACTGAGATAGTATTTCTATATTTATATTTCGTTATATTCGCAAACCTATATCAGAAAAGTGAGCAGCAAAACAATTCAATAAATGCTCTGCACATGATGTTCTCCAACTTTGTTTTGTTTTGTTTTTTGTCATTGAACTGGTATACTGGTAAAACTGCTTTAAAACATATCACTGTTTAGTCACTTTACTGGTTGATTGGTAAATAAATATAATATATAGATAATGTATTCTGAAGCTGTCAATGGCTTGCTGAAGTTTTCAGTACGTACATAGATAGATATATCTCTTTATTGGCATTGTTACAAGAACAACAAAATTAAAATATTATTTTTCCAATGACAAATCTGAAAAATCTAAATCTGTTTATTTGACCTCTGCTTATCTTGTTTTGTTTTATTAATTCAAAACCGCCCTACTGTGTAATTGTGCCATCTGAGCGACTTGCAAATTTAATCATAAAAAATGTGCTTCTTGATTAGCTCATGAGATCAAAGAGACCATTGTAATTTAAAGTCAAACACCCAAAAAAAATATGACTCCATTCCTGCGCGGTTCAGAGGAAAAGTGGATCGTCATTGTTAAAGCACTCCTCTACCAGATCAACCACAAAATTAATACATTGGTTATGTTACACAATGATGATAAGGGACCTTTTCAGAGACCCGGACACAGTCTTCCTTAAATTACAATTTATTTTTAAAATATTTTTTACGTTTAAAGAAAAAACAGAGCTGAGAGGACTTAATACTTGCTACTGCATTCTCTCAGCTCTGTTTGGATTCAAACTTACCTGAGAGTCTCACGTGTAAGGTACACCCTACAATAATACACAGAGAACCCCCAACAATCAAAACAACCCCCTAAGAGCAAGCACTTGGCGACAGTGGGAAGAAAAACTCCTTTTTAACAGGAAAAAAAATTCTTACTGGTAGACTAAAAGTAAATGCACCGGTAACACTGGTAAGAATATTCAGCAGAGAATAACGGCTCCACGGTGACCTACATACCGAAAACAAACATGCACGGTTCTGAAGAGCACTCACAGACACAAACAAGGTGTAACACTTTTATCTGGCAGCGACACCTGACAGTGGGACCAACACGCTGAGCATTGTTGCAGCTGCATGTGTAGTGGATGGACAGCCCCCCTCAGCCTTAGTTATGTTGATCCACTCAATGGGAGCTTTATGCAAAGGCTGCTCCATCAATAACTCATAGACCAGCTCGTTTCACCTGACTCACAAGCAACCCCCCCCCCCGCCGCCGCCTTGCGGGCACTTCCTGCAAAGCATGCAGCAGTATGTTGCTATAATCTCAAGAGACAGAGAACTTGCTCGAGAATACATAAGCAGATCTGTTCGTCATCGGCGCGTGTGTTTTTGAATACATGTTTGCATCCGCACAAATGTGATGGTAAAGAGAAACATTCGGTCAGTTCTAAGGTTTGACATATCAGGATGTAATAAACAAAATAGTCTTTCCTTTAGCAGGTGTTAAAATTAGGTAAACGCAACCTCAGATAAACTGTAAAACGTAACATGTTACACCATGTCATTGTTTCTTTAACAAAAATTAAGCCAAAATGCAGAAGTGGTGTGAAAAACCAAGCAAGGGTTTCCCTCAGAGAGTGGAAGTTGCAGCCAGGTGCTGATAATCAAATGCAGTTGATTATCTGATCGTCAGCAAGTGTGGCCACCTCTGTATAAGCAGACATTTTGGCAGTTTACTTATCTGGAGCATTCTGGTGTGTCAATGCCAAGGAGGAGAGACATCAGCAATGATCAGCCCATTAATCTGAGAAGAGTTATAAGGTCATTTCCAAGCTATTTGAAGTCCATCATTCTACAATGATGTTGTATTATTCACAAGTGGAAAACATTCAAGACAGTTGCCAGTGTTTACAGGAGTGGCTGTCCCATCAGATTCCCCCTCTGTGGTCAGACTGCATAATGCTCGAAAAAAGACTGAAAAAGTATGGCTTGTTTGCAAGGGTTGGCAGAAGAAAGCCTGTTCTCTAAAAAGAATATGACCACACCGCCTCGGTTTGCAAAGTTGCATCTGAACAGACCACAACTCTTCTAAAATAATGTTCTTTGGACACACAAGACCAAGTGGAGATATTTGACCATATGCACAGCAGCCCATTTGATGAAAACCAAACACCTCATATCAACTGGCAAGCACAGCAGTAGAGGGCTGGTGATTTGAGCTGGTTTTGCAGCCACGGGACATGAACGCACTGGAGTCAACTATGACCTCATCTGTATACCAAAGTATTCTAGAGTCAAATGTGAAGTCGTCTGCCCGACAGCTAAAGCTTTGTCCGAACTGAGTCATGCAACAGGACAATGACCCCAAGCACACCAGCAACTCTAGAACAGAATGCAAACCTCAAAGCTCAATGAACCAAAGCAATGTTGCAAAGAAAACTGGGCCAAAATTCGTCCACACCAATGTGAGAGACTGATGAAGTCATCAGAAAATGATTACTTTAAGTTCAGCTTATTGCTGCTAAAGGTGGTTTTACAAACTATTGAATCATGGGTATACTTTTTTCCCCCTCACACGGCTTCTGTATTATTTCTTGTTAAATAAATAGACACAGTGTAACCTGCCATGTGTTGTTGTTCATCTCAGTTTGTACTTAACTTTTAAGATCTGGTAAGGACTAGATAATGTTTTATATCCTGATATGTAAAATCTTAGAATTGACAGATGGTGCACTTTCTTATTACCATGTGAGTATAAATATGTTGTGCGTGTGTGTGGTTCGGAGTGAGTGGTTCTCTAGTTTCTCCACACAAATATAGCCCATGTCACAATACCGAACATTATAAAAATGAAAGGGCCAGATAACAATGCAGGTCCTGTCATGTTTGATTCATTCTGATGAGGCAGTCAAAACAAGGAGAGAAGCCATGAACAAGGGATGACAGTCTGCAACCATCAGTGAACCATGTACACAGGCTTCCACTAAACATGGCCACCGTAGCCCAGCACAACTCACTGCTCATAATGCAGAAGCACAAATACGATTTTTGAGTATGGATGACACACATGCAGCTGTGTTCCTGTAGTTGTATGCTGACAAGATGCTTTTTTTTTTCTCTTTATTCTTGTCTTGGTAGGAGCAAGTGAAGGGCATGTAGAGGGTAAAAGGAACAGAGGACTTCTTGTGGATAGCCGATTGCCTCAGTTTCAAGGATAAATATAGCTGTGGCTAGATGTAGTGAAGAAATGCTATGAATATTAAGGGGTGTAAATTATGGGAGAGCACCTCTGCTCTGACAGACACAGCATTAGTCAGTGATGCAGATCACTGAACCATCAATTGGTCCATCTGTTTCTAGTTCTGGAGTATTTTTTTTTTCTTTCACACCCCTCCCCTCTTTCTTTCAGCAAATCCCTGCTTTCCTACTGCTTTTCTAATTCTAATTTGGCTCTCGTTTCCCTCAATCATCTTGTCTCTCGGATTTTTTTCATCCTTCTTCTGTATCTCAGTCACTGAGGGCAAATGAGATAACATGTATTGGCTTGCCATCTTCAAGCCTAGTTTATTTTTCCTCTCTCTGCCTGTGCTTGTCATCAGTACCTGGCACAGCAGACGGTATTGTTATTATTCCCCAAGTATATCGGTGTGTGTGTGGGTGTGTGTGAGTGTGTGTGAGTGTGTGCGAGTATCACTGATTGTTTGTATCTTTAAGACCCTGCATGTCTTGTCTGCTTGCTGGTTAAGTGGCTTTTTCACCATGTACCACCAGCTGAATGTGAGGTTTCAAGTATGCATCCCTCTGGAGTTCATTCAAGTTTTTTGCACGCCCGCCCTGTTCAGCCTATTGTGCTTCTCCAAGGGGTGGGAGGTCAGTGCACAGTGTGACCTGTGACTCTTTATCATACTAGTAACGGTTGGAAACATGTTACTTGATGTTACTGAAGAAAAATCATGTCATTCAAAACTAAACAGAACAGTTATCACATTTTTAAATATTTTTTTTTACTCTGCATTGCATGTATAAAAGCATAATTTGAAAATCTAAATTTTGTTGCGTATTTGTGTGAGTGAGGATTATATTACTCAGTCTGTCTCGTGTACGGTACCCTTTCATCTCCTTACCCCCTGCATCTAAGCCCCGCAGCGGCCCAGCTTGGCGGTGCCAGTGCTCTCGTTAATCACACAGTGCCGGGCCTTTAATAAGTCCTTGATGGGGGTTTCACCGTGAACGACACTCTTTATCAAAGGTTTACACTGCCAGTGTGAGCTGGAGAATGATTGATCCCACCATGCTCAGGTTTGCCCTTCGTGCGGAATGACACAGTAACACCCACAAGACCAGAGGTAGACAGCGGTGCTCAAGCATGTGTGCAACTCAACACATGTCTCTTTGAGTGAATGAGAGCTCATTAGGGAGACAGTAATGCTATAGCAACGGACAGCTATGTTTGCATCTGTTTGTTCCATTTCTCTCTCAGTCTAACCAACCCTACGTGATGCTCGTTTTAACCTTCCCTGGCTGCGACAGTTGTCCACTTAACACACTTAAATGAATCTTTTTTTTTTCTTTTTCACATAATACTGGCTCTATAACTTGGAAATTTGAGGAAGTTGAAAATTTACAGAATGAAAATTTCAGTGTACTGTACAGTGTAGTAAGTGCACTGTGCTAAAAGGGTAACAGTGGGGAAAGCATACAATATAAACAAACAAACCTATACAACAACATGTAATCAAATCCTTATCTATTGTAGTAGAGAACTGCTTACAGGTGAATTTATTTCTTAACACCTCTGAACAAAAATACTGAATCCCAATTTCAGGATATCTGTGGAGAACCTGTTAAATTAGCTTAGAGAAGACCAAAACTATTTTATAGAGATTATGAATTTTAGGTCAGTACAAAAAAAGTTTTTTTTTATGCAGAAATAATTCAATTCATTTTGATTTATATAGCAACAAATCACAACAAAAAGTCACCTCAAGGTGCTTTATACTGTAAGCTAAAGACCCTACAATAATTACAGAGAGAACCCCCCAACAATTAAACGACCTCCTATGAGCAAGCACTTGGCGGCAGTGGGAAGGAAAAACTCCTTTTTAACAGGAAGAAACCAGCTCAGGGAGGGACAGTCATCTGCCTTGAGCAGTTGGGAGTGAGGGGAGGGAGACAGGACAAAACTCTGGGAGAGAGCCAGAGATTCATGTTAACTAATGATTCAATGCAGAGTGGGGTATAAACAGAGAGAGAGAGAGAGAGAGAGAGAGAACTTAATTCCAGTGGGCTAAATGTACTTTCTTTATTCTATCTACTCTGCAAACCTTTTTCAGAAGGGTGGAGCAGGTAGGTGGGAGTATATTAAAAATGAATAAAGTAGAGAAAAGGGTAGAATATGTAAATTATACAGATAACAATGACTGCATTCTTATTTGCAGTCTTATTTATCTGTTCATAGCTACTGTAAATAGAGAACTGCAATGAAGGGAATAAATCTAGGACTATGGTTGAAACTACTTAAGCTTACTCTATCCAGTGTATCCACTTCTAACAGGTAAGAATGTTACTTTACACTAGAATGAGCTCAGTGATGACCAGCGTGAGAAAATCATTTTTGTTTTATCAAATACACTTGAGGCTGCAAACACTGTCCTAAATTGATTTATTTGTGAATCAAAATTCATTCACGTATATAGATGATGAACATTAGAAAATGATACAATGGTGGATTCTACTCTTGCAAAATTGCATACCTGAATTTTCACCGGGTGCTTCAGCTACAGAACACTATAATTTTGGAAACGTTACAAGACTCGCACAAAACCAAAATCAGGGCAAAAAATACTTTGAAACTTTGAGGACCACGTCTCTGGTATTATTCAGTGACTATGAAAAGAGAAATTGCACAATGCTTCAAAATATCAGTGCCAATTGTTTGTAAATGGCAGTGCTGGGAAATGAATGGCTTGGGGAAGTTCACTGCATAAAATCTAAAGAGAACAATTTGGTAGTCTCTGGCTGCAGGCAACTGTGAGGGTTTACCATCTAAATCTGTATTATTTTCTGACCTTTTACTGTTCCCCTCTCTCTCTCTCTCTCTCACTCTCAGACACACACAAACACACACACACACACAAACCCGTCACCATGAGGTGGTAGACACACCATCTGGTGGAATGGGCACAAAGACAAACAGAGAGATTGAGAAGGAGAGATATTAAACAAGTGTGTAATGTTTCAATATTTGCCTGTTCTGTCCATGTGTGGCTGTATTTTGTCATGAGACTCTCTTGGCTGTGAAGTCTGTCCACATTCATGGTAATGTTCTCTTCCACAGCCCCTACAGGTTTCTGCCGCAGTCACTCTCCACAGGTAGCCAAGCTTTTTCTTTCATGGGCAAAAAAAAAACAAAAAAAAAACAGCACCCGTTTACATATCCTTTTTCACATTGCTCTTCCAGACCTTTTAGCAAAGGCATGTTTTTATAATCATCACAGTAACAATAGAGCAGTGTAGCAATTTTTGTTCCCCTGACCACTGCTGTACCTATGGGTTCAGAGACTGATATTAATATCAGGACAAACAAAAAATCTAATAAAAGTGGTGCAACTCTGTCTAAGGCAGCAGCAAAAGTAACAAGTGCAGGTACCGTGTACAGAAATATATGTAATCCACATTTTAGTAGAAATGAAATACTGCCTGATCAAACCTACGATTACTTTTCAGCTAAGCAGCCACATAAACTGAGCTCTGTCTGTTGTGAGCAGGAGGTAGTATATAGGCTTATCAGTGTACACATGGAGTAATAGATGGATGTGCAAAAGGAAATGGCAGCGGAGGTAAAAGGCAGCATTAAAGGGTAAAATAGCTACAACCACCCTGTAACAGCTCAGCCATGCTGGCTAAAAATTATATTCTATTTCAAAAGTGAATGTGTCTAGCAAACCAAAACTTTGAAAACAAAGTATCTTTCATTCTGTTAAGGCCAAACTGAAAATGTAGGAAATTTGATGGTATCCAAGTATGCATAGTAAAAGTGGCAATAAATGATGAGAAAAGTCAGAGAGGACGGGAAACGAAGCAGCAGAAAATAATTACATGACTCATGTAATTCATTCATGACATGAATGTAAAATATAATTCCACTGAGGGTTATCTTCAGTTGTGGAGTTGAAGGACATATTTGGAATAACAAAGCAAGCAAATGTATATGTTGTATACTGTTTCGAGGCTCTAGGGTTGCATCCCGGAGTTCTTACATTTGTATCCTTAAGCAGTTAACTTTTCTGAAAATTCTCTGCATAAAAGATCTGGGAAATGAATACATTTCAACGTTGTACAAGAAGGACTCAAATTACATGAAAACCTATGGCAATTCCTCCTTAAGATCCAAGGCAATGCTGAGAAACTTGAATGTTTCTGAGTGCTTTCCTCTGCCCTGAGGGACACCAGCTACACAATGACAAACACTCATCTTTAAGGTCACACATACATAGCCATTCAAAGAATTAAAAAAAAATAAAATAATGAATTTCCTGTGTCCAGCAACAGTTGGTTGAATTCCAAAGTGCCAAAGACAGTGCGTCTATTTTCTGTTGCTGTAGTTGTGATGAATAACCCTGCATATGTGCCTAT
Source organism: Pterophyllum scalare (assembly GCA_024447675.2). Classification (NCBI taxonomy): domain Eukaryota; kingdom Metazoa; phylum Chordata; class Actinopteri; order Cichliformes; family Cichlidae; genus Pterophyllum; species Pterophyllum scalare. Next base: position 124,817 of record JAMQGT020012540.1, on the reverse strand, counting down.
GGGCAAATTCCATCTCATTTTTCTCTGTCCATCTCTCTCTCACACACACACACAAAGTTACACAGACACCCTGTGTCCATCCCTCTTCTTCCTTCAGTATGCTGTTAGTTTGTCATTTGCCAGACAGTTTACATATCACATTGACTGAGACACCTTACTTTCAGTGGAGCGGTTATGTGGACCTTGTCATCTGTTCTACCTCTGAAAAACATCTGTTATTTAAGTGCACATCAAATGTGCTTGCAAATGGGTTTGTACTTGGACTGACTTCTGTGACCATTGCAGGAGAGCTTTTTTTTTTTTTAATGTTTACATTTTATTTATTTATTTTTACTAAGCATTTACTTTGGGCTGGTTGTTGACATCTAGTATCTCTTATATAACGTTCCAATTGAGGCCGTAAAATGCAGACGTAAAGGTGCGGTTTTTCCTCAGCATTGAAGCATCTAGTTTACGAGATCTGGTTTCCATTTTTCACCCCTGGTTGTTCTGATCTCAGCTAAAACATCCTTAGGAAAATCCTAATCGCTGCAATTCCTGACTCATAGCCAAACAAACAAAACACCTTATACATATTATTTTCAAGGACAGTATACAGCTAGAACCTGGTGTAATTGACCCTTTTTTTTTTTTTACATCAATATTACCACCTGCACCTGTCGACTACCCGTCACCCGCATCAACTTCAAACTTCTATTTTGACAGCATCCATGGCAGGAGATGGTAATAGTTAATTCGTGGCTTTAAGAACTTGTCAAGCGATAAAGATCAATAGCTACTTGTCACACAGTTTCAATGAAATAATAGAAGAGAAAGAGTGTTGAATGAAAAAGAAAAAAAAAAACCTTGCCCACAACAGCGTTCCTTTTTCGTATTGTTAATCTAAGGTTTGACCTAGTCATCAGTTAATTCATGTATACGGCACCTTGTAATGGATGTTCCTGAGATTCTAGTATGTCAAATGCCAGTCGTCCCCAGAGTTGAAGGCTGTCTTACTGCCACATGTCAAAACCCTTGATGTACGAGCCACTTTCCCTCTGCTTTAATGCATTTAAATGGAGCTGTGAGTCCAGCCAGACCAGCCCAATTTCAGAACCAGCGGTAAAGGCTCAATCTCATCTACTGCCCTGGTGGACGGAGCGTGTACATAGGAAATGAAATTGAAAATCCATCAGGCGCACCCACATGTACACACATACATACACACTCACAAACCAAACACACAAACACACACACACACACACACACACACTCACAAAGACTTTTTCTTAAAAAAAAATAATAAAAAAATCTCTGTGTTACACAAATACACATCCACAGAAACACACTCACGTATCTCACATTTCAAAGTGTTATGATAATAACGGGTGTGTGATGAGCTGCTGTCTGATGTAGAAAGCTAATCCAAGCAAAAAAAAATAGATTTACTTGAGTAATTGAACTACAGTCAAAGAATTATAAGAGTGAAAGAGTTCGAGATTGTACTCATTGTAAAGTAATTCTAACCTTGAATTGAATTTTATTTTGCAGACTTCTCAGTGTGTGAGCTTTAAATCATGAAGTCAACCTTACCTACTTAACAAATCATTCATCAGCTTTTTTTTTTTTAAACTGATATGGATACTATATATGAAACTCACCTTTAAATGCAAAGATATACATTAAAATGTAAACAATAATAAATTTGTATGCAAAGTTAATGTAGAAAAAAATGCTGACAAATATCAAATAGAACAGAATCCTTTACTACTACTGCCACTACTACTAGTCAGACAGCTCCAATTAAACGAGGCGGCAACATCACATACATATTATTTCAGTCCACCAGCACAGTCCTGCAGAGAAAGGGAAATTACCAGCCAGTCCGGTCTAACACAGTGTACATCAACTTCACCCATACGGGTTAAATCAAACCTAGAAACAAAACCTTGAACTTTAAATGTTTGAAGACATTCCAAACTAAATATTCTGCCCTTGCTGGTTTCAGCTGATAACAAACGACAGACAACAGAGCTCTGGGTAAACTCCCCAGACACTGGATTGCCATAGTATTTATGTTTGAGTGCATATGCATGTGACCACACAGTGAGAACATCTGCTTTCACTGAAAGAGCACAAATATTTGAGAACCTGTACTCGTCCTGCCAACACCTGCCTTCCTGAGTGGGGCACCAGACAGATCCACAATGGACATGAAGGAAGCGAGGGGAAATATCAAGAGTCAGTGACATGTACGTTTGGCACACTGTCACTGAGGAAATGTCAGGAGAGCACAGAGCTGGTTCCCAGTTACGCAAATGTCTTTCTTGGCTGGGCCATTTTGCGAATGTTGGGATGGTTGGTTGACCTTGCATCTGTAAGCCATGCCGAAGAATGTAATTTCTGTTGTGACGCAGTGCTTGGAGGCCAAGGTTAGGGATGATTCAACTCAGTAAAGACTCAGAGATTCAAATTAAAATGCCTATTTCAACAAAGTCAGCGGGTTTGTGCTGCAGAAGTAAGCATTTGGCTGCTTTCACATACGCTGAAGGGCATTTCTCGAGAGCACAACACATGAAGTTGTGTTTGTGAAACCAGGAACAAAACTTCACATGTCCCGACTTAACAAAATGATCCACTGCAAAATGTAGACTAGATGTTAATTGCTTCAAAGATGCTATGTAAGTCCACTTCATAACATACTAAGTCTATACTCTTCCCGTTGCTGTTTTATGATTCTACTACAAATTTAGAATCATTAACATGAAAAGACTGACATATTCACATATCACTTGTAAACTGACAGGCCAATAAGCCTGAAAGAAAAACAATCTATAGATATTTAACTTGATTTCAGTTTGATGCAAAAATCCTAAAGCCACTCTTCAGAGTCAAGAATCCACAGCAAAATATATCTTTTCCCCTCACAGATGTTTCAAGCCGGAAAAGCAAAGACGTATTAATGATGTCGTTGTTCCACTTAGAGGAGAACCTGATATTGTGTATGCTAGTTTGCTGCCATTGCTCACTGTGACATTTTTATGGAACTGAGCCATCATTAGCATTATTAATTATCCTTTTTTACTGTGACAGATCAAAATCCAAAATGTAAACTACAACATTTATAACAAGTGTCAATAACTCTGCTATGCAGCTCCACAGAAGTCCCCAATGATTGTTGACAAAAGTCACATTAAGATATTAAGCTTTTAACAATAGACATTTTGACACTGATGATATAAAAGCACAGGTGTAATTAATAAAGATGGTGTGAATGATGTGAATGGCATATTTACTGCAAACACAGACCTGTTATTAATGGTCTCATTTCCACACTTTTTCTTTTAAACCAAGTAAAAATCAGCAGTGATAAATTTCTCTCACAAACACACACATATCCCTTCTATATCCTGCTCTTGAACCACTTGAATAAAACAGAGATAATGCTTGTACGGTCCCTACCAGTGCTGGTAAGTCTGTTGGAACAAACACTGCCAACACGTCAGAAGTAATTAACTCAAGTTAGCTACCTATAATTACAAATCAGTTGAGAAACACATTAACTAAAGGTCTAGGGGATATGCGTAACAATAGGAACTATTCTTTAAGTACATGTTGCACTGAAACTGCCCGCCTGTTGACATGGAAACAGGGACTGTGGCTTGACACACTAGAGAAAGTGTGCGTATTTTCTCTGGTGTGTGATGCTACAGCCACACTAGGGAAAACAGGATCAGAATTATTGTGACCATGCACAGTGAACTTACCATCTCGTTGCCTTTGAAATGATTGCTTCAAAGACAGGGTCCAGGTCTGCAACCACTCGCAGTCAATTGAAGTCTTCAAAGCAATTTTGGTGCATCAAGACAGTGATAAAACAGCAGTAAGACGAAGTCAGTCCGCTATCAATCTGTTATCAGTCTGTGATTGAATGGGGTCAAGTTGGCAATTACATGCAATCTGTGATAATGATTAACTCTGGTAAATTGGCAAAAATTGCAAATCTGTTGCCATCTGTTCAGAGTTCTTCCAGAACCTCATAGATTTGAAACTGAAATTCAGATATTCCTCCACAAATAGTGACATGTGTAGATGCTGCAGGATGGCAAATTAACTGTAAAATCACATAAGTGCTCGTCATTATCTTTTCTACATGAATATAACCAGAATATCAGTTGGTGTTATGTGTTGACAGAGTTAGACCCAAATGCACGTTTCAGGAGACAGAACTAAGGGAATATACAAAGGTGAAACTCCAAACCATAAGAATACTAAGAAACAAACTGAAGACATTTAGCAACAACAGAACTTGAATCACCAAAAAGTACAAAACACTGGGCAGAAGACCCAGGACCATGACACTTGGCAACCAGTTGAGTACTACTGGGAAGAGGTGTGCCACAGACAAGTTCTGCTTGTTCCCATCGCTTGGTATTGTTACATCTATCACTATGGCGCTCTCCCTCTTCTTGGCCAGCACTACTATGTACAGTTGGTTAGCCATTACCAGTTTGTCTGTCTGTCTGGAAATCCTACAGGATCTTCGCTCGGTCATTTGGTCATCCATTTTGACATTGGGATTTCCAGGTCATACTCAGTACAGATGTTCCTGTATACTATGCCACCCACTTGGTTATGGCGTTCCATGTATGCCCTGCCTGCTAGCATCTTGCACCCTGTTATGTGCTGGATTGTCTCAGGGACATCTCTGCACAACCTGCACCTGTGGTCTTGCCTTGCGTGATAGACCCCAGCCTCTCTTGATCTTGTGCTTAGAGCTTGTTCCTGTGCTGCCATGATTAGTGCCTCCGTGATATCCTTCAGCCCAGCTTTGTCCAGCCGTTGGTAGGATTTTTCGATATCAGCCACTTTTTCTATCTGCCGGTGGTACATGCCGTGCAGGGGCCTGTCTTTCCATGATAGCTCCTGTTCTTGCTCCTCTTCTTTCTCAGGTTTCTGCAGCGTGAGGTACTCACTAAGCATGTGATCCTTTGTGGCTATCTTCCTGATGTACTCATGGATCTGTGTTATTTCATCTTGGATAGTGGTTCTGACACTCACTAGTCCTTAGCCTCCTTCCTTCCTCTTAGCGTACAGTCTCAGGGTGCTGGATTTGGGGTGAAACCCTCCATGCATGCTAGGGAGCTTTCTTGTCTTGATGTCAGTTGCTTCTATCGCCTCCTTTGGCAAGCTTATTATCCCAGCAAGGTTTCTGACAACAGGCAGGGCATAGGTGTTGATTCCCAGGATCTTGTTTCTTCCCACTCATCTGACTCTTCAGGACTTGCCTTACTGTCTGCTGGTACTTGGCGGCTGCAGCTTTCCTAGCAGCCTCTTCATGGTTCCTATATACCTGTGGGATTCCAAGGTACATGTAGCTGTCCTCAATTTCTGCAATGGTGCCTTCTGGTAGTGTAATCCCCTCAGTTCTGCTGTGTTAGACCTTAACTGAAGTATGGTGCAGAATAATGCTTTGGCCAACTTAAATTAGTTGCAGTTGACAAGGTACCATCTATGCATGCTGGCATACAGTGTGAAATACTGTTTTGTGCTGCTCATTTTGTCATTATTTGTTGTCAGATAGGATAGATACAATATTCATAAAGAATATGATTTAGGCTTTATTAATATTCTTATTAATAAGAATATGAACAACAGCAATAAGAAAATCCAAAATAGATAAAAGTAACCACTGCTGCCTGCATGAGGTGTGGAGATCAGTGAGAAATGAGAGGCTGTGTATTTCTGTAATAACAGTGGTACACTTTAGTGCTAATATAAACAAAGGGATCATTTTACAACTACACCATCCTGTGTGAACATAAGTACACCTTTGTTTTCCTTAGCACAGGAGTTTATACTTTCATTAACAATTTCAAGCACAGCACAAACAGCATGCATGTTGCCATCTTCATTAAAGTGAATTACTGATGAATCAGCCTCATGCATAAATCATACTATCTATATCATCGTTAATACCCTCATTTTATGCATGAGCCATTATGATGAAGAAACAGAAAAATAGAAATGCACTGCAAAAAAGTATATTGCCAATATTTTAAAGCCTCCTCCAAAATTGTACAACTCTTGTTTTCATAGGAGTTAATGTCTTTTTAAGAGGAGATGAGCTCCACTAGGCACCTCTGTAGGTCATGACGTACTAGCATGGCAATTCTGTTCTCTAATAAACAAATAAGAAACAAACCTTTCATGATGTTGGGGTCCTAATAAGTCATTCCCTGTTATATTTTTCTATTGTTGACCCACCTTTATTCCTGCCAATTTTGCCCTTTACCTACCCTTATCAGATTTGTTTGCTTCACTGCCTATCTTCACGTGTATGACCACTTCCTGTTGTAGTTGCATATCAGCCAGTGGATGCTTGTGCATCATCCCATACACTGCCACCTATTGGCCAGTCATGGGAAGTTGCTTTGATATTTTATTTGTTATTTGAATGTAGTTAACAGGATCAGGATTGGTCAATACCAGCAGTAGTGGCAGTCGATCTGAGGAAGCAATATCATTTTTGGTTATTGGTTTGTTAAATGCATATTTCTCTGGTTCAAGCGTCAAACACATGGTGTCCAGCTGGGTGGACATGTTTGTAACTCCATGAAAACACTCAGGGAAAAAAATCTTGACTGAGGTTCTCATAATTAATGCATGAAAGGGTTAAGAAAACATTGAATGCAAAGTGAAAACTTAACTGCATTATCCAGCGGCTCTCCTACTGAACCAAAAGACCTCCTTCCCCTCCATCATCTGAGCCTCTCAACACCTGCCTTCAGGAATTGTATCAACTTCAACAAGCTTTCACTGACTGAACATTTCTGTTTAAGTTATAAATATTCATCTTTGATTTTCTCAATTTATTTTGCCCCAAGAGAAACACAGAACTGTGAAAAGCAGCGTGCAAGAACAGAAAACCTGAGGTAAAGCGTGAGCACATATAAATATAACATTGTGTCATTCCATTGAATCAATCAAGAGAGTTCCTATTCATCACTTCCTATTCAAGTTGCCTCAGATTCCTTAGGGCTACAATGAAGGAAAGTTGTTTCAACAAGCTGCAATGACCCTTCAAAAAAGCACTTAACAGAGTGCAGATGTCCATCAAGACCTGGCTGTCTCCCCAAGTTCTCATTGCTCTCACAGTTCACAATGTACTAAGTGACTAAAAGAAACAGTTACACAAGCCAAGAGACATGTTTTACTGTCAGCAGTATATTGGTTTGGAATAGTCTCATATTCTTAACTGATGTTTTATCTAATAAACAGGCCCTATGGGAAATTAGGCATATGTTAATATGGCATATGTTGAGTTGTACTCTGAATATTAATTTGTGTATTATATTTCAGTTTTTAGTTGACATTTTCTCTAGAAATATTTACAGTGGAAAATATGGGAGGAAAAACCATTATTAGACGAAGAAGAGAGAAAACTGTGACATGGACTCTTTGGAGTTCGTGCTGATATCTTCTCTTATTTGCACTGTATTATACATGGACAGCAAAAAATAAATACAGACTTTAATATTCAATCCAAATCCATTTTATTTTTGTAGCGCCAATTCACAATGACCAATGCCTCAAGGCACTTCATTTGTAGGGTAAGCCACAACAATATTAGAAAGAAAACCCCAAAAGTCAAAGGACCCCCATGAGCAATCACCCGGTGACAGTGGGAAGGAAAAACTCTCTTTTAACAGGAAAAACCTCCAGCAGAAGCAGGCTCAGAAAGGGGCAGCCATCTGCCACACACTCCATATTTTTATATATTTCTATTGTAATCTTAATTCATTTAAATTTTGATTTAAAAGGTGGACATACTGCCATCAATAACCTTAACCAACAATTCCTGATAGACGAAGACTGAACCAAGTGGGTGGACTGTTGGACCTTTGTTTTTAATTACTTCAGCTCAGTCACATTTTAATAGGCATAAATCTTATCAAATCTTACCCACTCACCCACAAGCCCACAAGCTGTGATCCATGAACCTTATTTCCAAAAACAATTTCATTCACACGGCACACTTCACTCCAGGTGGATGCAGAACGTGCTGAACAAAGCACGAGTTGCAACGGAAGTTAAGGCCACAACATTACCTAGACATTGCTAGACTTTTTTTTTTCTATTGTAAAACAAGGAGCACAACTAAAACAAGAATGTAAATAACACGCGAGTTCAAAACCATTAACAGCATAAGACCATAAAACTGATTAAGAGGCAGAAAGGAAATGCAATGAAGATATAAACTATTAATTAAAACCAACATTAAAATGAAATTTAAAAAATCATTAGAATTAAGGCTGGCAAAATAGTGAAAACTACTGAAAAACACAGCTAAGTTTTAAATAACAATAGCCCCTAATATGCACCTAATACAACTGGGTAGGGTAAAACCAGGGGCAGTTTCACGATTATGATTGTGATTATGATGTGTGGAACAACCAACCAGCTCATATGAACTTAGGGGTCCCTGATACTCTGAAGTATTTACACACCAGAAACAATTTGATTCCTACAAACTAAAACTGTCCAAATTAATTCTGCTTTTTTTTAGTTTGTAAATCCCTATTCAATGCTGTCTTCATGTTTAACCACCAAACTTTATACTTTACAATGGTGCAATAGTCAAGCATTACCTATGGTGTAACTTTATTCGAGCTAAGGCATAACAGAATGACTGCTGTGAGTGCAATCAAGAAATCACAGTGACCATTCAAGCGCTTGACCTCAAGCCTAAAGGGATCAGCTATCTATACAGCAGGCTGCAGCCGTGGGCCACTGACCAAAACTGACACGACCATTCCTCTTTGAGGGTTCTAAACTTTCCTCGGAGAGCATGCCTCTGCTTCTTAAACAGGGTAAATTGAATTAGGACATTTCAGCAGCTGGCAAGTGTGAAATTGAGTCGAAGTGTACCCCGAGGTAAGGCGTGTGAGATGCCGGATTTAAACACCCCAACAGAACAGAGCAGGATCAAGCTTTGTCTGCAAGCTGAATTCTAAACAAGCAACAAGAAGAAAGATAAGGGACAGCTTCGGCGCACTCAGTTAGGGCAGTAAGGAGGTTTATGTTTGTATGTGGGTGGGTGCGCATGCATGTGTGCAAGTGAGCGTTCAAGTGTGCGCATGTTTGTCGATGTGCGCTGGGATTATATCACCACAGGGACAATAAAGTCAGTCGAGTGATATGCAAGCTATCTGGGGAGAATTTCCCAGCAGAAGCCTTAATCTCATTCTTGCCAAAGCTTATAGTGCCTAAAAAAACAAAATCTCAGTCTCAGCTGTTAAGAAAAAATACAAACATGGAGAGAAACGATAACATGCTGTGTTGGCCTATGTTTTTCATAACAAACGGGCAAAGTATTCATCTGTCAGTCACAGTTAATGCTTCTTATTTGTTCAGTTCAGCTTGTCATTTTTTGTTTATTTTTTTTTTCAAACCAAACTATATGCATACATAAATCTGGGTTCCTAAAGGTGTAATGATGAAAAAAAAAAAATCAACAGAAAGTTTATAAGAATACTAATAATACACAAATAAAATAGAGGATTGTTTAACTCTTGCTCATTAGGCTCTACCTGCTGCGTTCCTGTTGGCTGGTGAGAATCATTAAAAAAAATGAGTATGCTTTTAATGTTTCTCCTCAGTGTGCATGTTACTAAACATTTTCTTCCTGCTGTCTTCCATCAACATAAACGGGAGAATCTTTCATCCATCCATCCGTGTGTAGTCTAAGTCATCTGCGTGAACATATCCTGGCGTCCTACAATATTGCTATCCATCACAGCATTATAGTGGCCTTCCTCTGTAAATTATAACACTGTGTCAGTGACCTCAAAAGATATACATTTTCTCCACTTCTTGTTTTCAAACTTCTCTCCTCTTTGATACATTTTCCCAATTTTTTTCCCCCAACATCAGACCATCTTACTTTGCTCTTTCCCTTTGACCCTGCAGCCAGCGCTTGTTTGGTTCATCTCTTACGCTATTTCCAGCCTTGATGCCAAGTGTTTGCCTTATCAATCACATTTTCGCATCTATTCTTTCCCTCGAGCAAAGGACTATTCCATCAGTCACTGCTCAACACCCACATTCAGCCTCTCTCACCCCATCGTTGTGATGGTTAATTCCATCAGTCACAAGTCTCTCTTACACGCTCACCAAGCCCAGCCAATTCCATCAGAGCGTTAATCCATTTAAGAGAAGGCAGCTTCCTGCTCGGCTGGTGTGACTGAGAAGTGAGACCAGTGAAAGATAAAAAGGGAAAGCTTTATCGGAACAAATGTCAACAGCTAATACAAAATAACTAAATAATAATTAGCTTTTCATTGTAATGTGAGGAAGTATGAGTTGAGCCTGAAAACCAGTCTTGAAATGGGATTGATGCTTGGAAAACAAGATGGGGTGGAGCTGGAAGCACAATGTTTGCGAGAACTGGAAGCCCTTGGGCAAAGTAAGGTTGGTTGTGCCAAGAAAAAGACCAATTTGCTTTGAGGAAAAGGCAAACTTTGAAGTAGCGAGCTGTTGCCTACACATGCAATATGCACAAATGACTGCTTTGCTTACTTGATTGAAACAAAGAGAATACATTTCTGTAATAGACCCTAAATCTCAGCAGCTGGTGTATCACACTGGTGAAAGTGAGATGAACATGGAAGAACAAGACCCATATGAAGGACACCAGGAGGCAGACTAAAAATCTAAAACCCAGTCTTTAAGATAAGATAAGATAAGATTTATTTGTCACATGCAAAGTTATACACAGTATAATCCACAGTGAAATCTATTTTGTACCTGCAGCCGATAATAAGTACTATTATCGGCTGCGACCTATGACCTGACCATGACCCGAAATAACAAGGTAATGATATCATCTGGGCACTGGTAAGTGCAAAGCAGAAGATGTCCACTGCCCAAACAAATTAAAGGAACAATTTGAAAATCATGCTGGATATCTGTACTGGTATGGACTGTGTAATGTGTTAGGAATGAAAGAACACCCTCATTTGTTGATGATTAAAAAAAAGAAAATTATCAACTTACAGAAGGCTGAATTCAAAGACACCCTGAAAATCAAATTGACAAAAAAAAAAATCATGTAGCAGACTAGAACTACTGAGTACTCAAAATAGTACTCAGTAGTTTGTATGGCTCCCACTTGCTTGTATGCATCCCTGGCAATGTCAGGGCATGGTCCTAATGAGACGACAGATGGTGTCCTCAGGGATCTCGTCCCAGATCTGGACCAGGGTGTCCCTGAGCTCCTGGACAGTCTGAGGTTCAACCTAGCAGTGAAACATAATGTCCCAGAGGTGTTCTATTGGATTTAGATCTGGCGAGGGTAGGCGCCAGTCAGTGGTATCATTTCTTTCATCCTCCAGGAACCGCCTACATACTTTTGCCACATGAGGCCGGGCATTGCTGTGCAACAGGAGCAGCCTGGGACCCACTGCACCAGCGTAGGATCTAACAGTGTATCCAAGGATTTCATCCCAATACCTAATGGCACCCAGGGTCATTGCCTAGCCTGTAAAGATCTGTGTCCCTTCATGGATATGCCTTCCCAAACCATCACTGACCCACCATCAAGCCAGTCATGCTGAATGATGTTACAGACAGCAAAATGCTCTCCATGGTATCTCCAGACCCTGTCACATGTGCTCAGGGTGAACCAGCTCTAATCTGTGAAAACCACAGGGCACCAGGTGGACCTGCTAATTCTGGTATTCTATGGCAAATACCAATTGGGATCCACAGTGCCAGGCAGTGAGCCCACTAGAGGATGTTTTGCCCTTAGGCCACCCTCATTAAACTTCTGTTTGTTTTCACACAAGTGGCCCGTTGGCTTCAAAGGAGGAGATACTGTCTTACTTAGGGGTTTTGGACCTTCTATAGCCCTATCCAGCTCTCCAAGAGTAACTGTCTCCTGGAAACTCCTCCATGCTCTTGAACCTGTGCTGGGAGACACAGAAATCCTCAGTAATGACGACGTACCATCTTGGAGGAGTTGGACCACCTGTGAAACCTCTGTGGGGTCCAGGTATGGCCTCATGCTACCAGCAGTGACAATGATCATAGCCAAATGCAATCCAAATGCAATCAGCAGCTCTTCAATCATTCAGTGAAGCACGCTCAATCCCTAACTCTACCCACACATTCATGAAAAATATCAGAAAATTATAACTGACGGTCTAATAGAAAACACCTGATAATAAACAGGCATGGCTGACTACTGATGTGTACAAACATCGATGTTAAATACCAGCAGAATGAACAGAATGAAGAGAAAGTGTTGCTGAAACCATTGCAGGAGCCAGCCACAGATACAGCAGGCTCCTGCAATAGTTTCTTCCCTAACCCCAAAAACTGGAATAATGAATGTAAACTATACTGGGAAGGTGTGATAGCTTGGAACTCTGCAATATAGCCTCATGGAAGAGGTTCATTACAAACTTGCTGTGATGTTCTGCCTTCCTGTATTCTCAAGGAAACTCCAAAAGTAACGCAGACTATAGTCTCATCACCCCAGAAGACGCCTGTGAAAAGGAGGAAATGCTCACCAGGCTTTGTGGCTTGGGATTCAAAATGGAAAAATAGCAGTTATATATGCTGAATGGGGTGGAAAAGAATGAAACAGAAGACCAGAGATAATGAATGGGGGGGAGGGAGCAAAAGCCTTTTTTTTTTTTTATTAGATAAAACACGAGTAAGAGTTATTTGTCATCATTTCATTTTGGGCTGTCATCATCTGTGATGCACTGCAGCCATTTTCTTTTAATTCCCCTTTAATCTGATCAACAGCTGCTCCGTTGTTGTTCCCTCTTTACTTCATTACAGGCTTTCCATTACAGGCTTACAACGCTCTCATTATCTTGCCTGTAGAGTTCTTTGTTACTGTGAGTTTTGAAATATCATTGGAAGGTGATATTATATGCCTAACAAAATAAGTTGTGTACCTTAAAAGTATTCTCTTTCATGTATTTATTATACCCTTGCCCATGCCTTTTTGCTTTTCATCTCTCTTTTCCACACTTGTGATTTTCTGACAGCATCCATCTTGTTTTATTTTTCTCTCCGTCTCTCAAAGCCAAACTTCACCGGCTGAACTCTGAAGCAACCTCAAGTTTCGGTAATTTTTCGGTGTTCACTTGCCCTGATTCTTTTTTTCATGCCAACCCATTTTAGGAGATTTTTAATTCATCTCATCTTCACTTCACTCCCTCCCATTACTCCCCGCTCTCCGTCTCTCCTCCACCTCAGCTTTTTCCCCTTTGTCACCCATAGTTGGCTGCTCCCCCTCACCTCAGATGACCTTTTCAGAGAAAGAGTCAAAGATGGGGGGGGGGGAAGAAACTCCACAGAAGCACAGAGACATCAAACACAGTCGCAGGAAAGTCGCTCTCTCCCCCTTTCATTATTGCTCAACATTCTTCTCGTGTACATAAAATCACATCACCAATCTCACTGCAAGCGCGTATATCTGTGCAATTTCCATAAGTTGAAAGTTAGTCTCAAGAGGCGGCCTGGGGGCTGATGATCAGTAGCACTTCCATCTTCCCTCTGTTGCCGGCCTCCAGGGGACCACACAAACGCACATGTGTGTAGAGACACAATTTCACACACATGCCTTACACGCTCACACAGTTGCACTCAGACATATAAAGATGCACCAGTCTTGGGATCATCAGTGCCTGAGGCTCGTCTTTGTCTCTGTCGGTCTCCGTCTTCACAAACTCGATTTCTCTTTCTGTCAGCATACGCTTCATTCTGACATCATGCAATCTGGGAAAAGCCAGGAGACAAAGTCTGGCCACTCAATAAAAAAAACAAAAAAAAACAAAACTGTACAGCAGCTAAACAATAATCAAAAATTTTTCTTAGAACGAGCTGGCAAAGTGTGGATACTGAGACAAAACACTGATTCCTCGACTATTTAGAAGTCTCTCTTGCAATAGATATAAAACTGAGAATGAAGGCACATGCAGACCACACTGGAGCCTTGTTCCCAACCGTGAACCATTACTTCCCACTCTCTGAATGCTCCATCAACTTCCCTCCAGCCTCCCTTGTTTCTCCTCTGTCCTCCTCTATCTCTCTCGGTCTCAGGGATGCTGCTGTAAAACAAGTGTGATTTGTTATTCTCAGTGGAGTGGCCTGTTATCAGACAACCCCTGTTGTTGCGATAAAACAGGAAGCAGAGGGAACAATATCAAGGGATAAGCTGGACAGGGCTATCAACAGACCCTGCTACTTTAATCTCTTGCCTTCCAAGCAGACCAGTAATAAATAATAATAATAAAAAAAGACTCTTTACTCCCTATATTCCTTCTAAACATTTTCCTCTCTTTCTATATAACATTGAAATCCAATGACTCATTTAAAAAAAAAAAATCATTGGATTTGACGGGTTATATGTTGGACATCTATATCATTTCAAAGCTGTCTGGAAAGATCTGAGTAAGAGCTGAATTCCCTCTGACCTACAAAGATACAACAAGCAGCTTTGCAGTCCAGTGGCATTGGCTCACATTTCAAATATGCTGCTTATTATTGTTTTATCACTGCAGATCAAGAGAGAGTTGTCAAATGATTTGTTTGCCTGCAAAACAAATGTTGAAACATGCCTACTAAAGTTCCCGTGGTTCAAGATGATGCCCTTCATTGCCTTTTTTTTTTGTCTGACCAACAGTCCAAAATGCAAGTTCATTTTCGGATACACGGAAAACAGTTATTAAAGCACATCTCCTGGGTTAGGATTTTATGGTTATATCTTTGTCACATTCTGGCTGCTTTCCAGCAGGAACAGCAATCACTGACAAACACTGACTTCAATAAATATTTGATGTTGTTTTTTTATAGAATATATATACATTTGTTGTGTGAGCTCACAGTTACTTTCAGCTTCATTCAGCTCTTCTTTGCACAGTTGAAATCTGGTCTGTCGTGAGTCCCCGTAACGGAAACATTATTATTCATAAGAAAGGTGTTCTAAACTGATTTCAATCAAATGAAATCAAGTGCCTTGAATGTGAATGAATTAAGAAGCACAATGCATGCATATTAGAAACAGAAACACAAGTTTGGGAGACAAATAATAAACACTGACTGTATATAAATGATGAATCCTAGCCACGTGTGATCATAATCAATTGGTTTCTGGACTCCAAAATTTGAAGCCTCAACATTAATATTTAAGGCCACACGGTGTTGGTTTTCGTTACCAGAGATGAGCATCTTTGTCCTTTGATATGAAGGGGTTTATTAGCTATAGAGACCCAGAGTATTTTTGGTTGCAGGCTGTAAACAAGTTATAGTTTTAGTGTATAGTAAAGTGGGGCATTGTAATTTAGGAGAGAATAGGAACTGACCCACTTTTGGAGAAAGCCTCAACTGAGCACTTGAGGAGCTAAAGTTTTGGGACACTTTTGTGTTAGCTTCATATCTCTGCCTGCCTGACAACAGAAACTGCGGCAGCTGGCTCTGCACTACTAAATCATTGATTCAGTGATGAAGTAAATGAATTGTTTTAAAACTAAAATTGTATTGAGAGAACCTAAAGAGACATGAGGGCAAGGGTTATGCAGCATAAAATGACAAAAACAGACACTAGTGCATCATATAAAATATATAAGTTTAACAAAAAAAAAGAGGCTAAGAGCGCTGTAGATGTCATTTTAAGCAGTAAGTAACCTGCGTGCATACAGAGCCAAGGTGAGAGAAAAGGGTCCCTTGGAAAAGCTCTTGAATGATATTTGATGGTAGCACTTAATCTCTCTCTCTTACTGCACACACCTACACACACGCAGACACACTAGACTCAACCTGTTCCCCAGTTGTCTGCTATTGCCAGCGACCAAAGGCAGGCCTTAATTCCCTCCAATCACAACTACAAAGCCCAATCTCTTCACCCAGAGAGATTCAGCAGGATAAAAAAAGATTGCCTCAGACCATTCTCTTTCCACACTCACCACTCACCATAATAGCACACATATAGCTACGTGTAAAACCTCTGCTCGCTAGCCAACCAAAAAATGAGAAATAGAAGCCCACCTACGCCTGCAAAAACACATACACATGCCCATTTATTGTTTGTCACTTTTCATATCCTTCCTTATTTACCCTTCCTGTAATACAATGAAGAGAAAATTAAATAATGGAAAACAACCCTGCACTTTATTTGTTATTTCTCTGCCTTCTGCTTTTAAAGTTATTGAAAACTTGCTCTTGTCACCATTGCTTAACACTTAGCCTGAGGGGGGAAAAAACATCCATGCATCTCTCCTCCAAATCCATTTTCCACTTTTTATCTCTCTTAGACCAAGAAGTTGAGTAGCTCCTGCACAGGAAATGAAAGTGAGAACGCATTACCTCCTCTTTAAGTGTATTGACAAAACTATCAGATGTCTTACATAATGAGTGGAACATTAGGGGTGATGGTTTTGATTTAACAGACATATTATTCTTCTAGTAGCTACTTCTTTGGGCAAAATATCATCAATCCGTTTGGATCAAGCTCAGCTTTGGGGCTATAATTGGTCTGCATAGGTCTGCAAAAGTACATGAAAGTTAAATAAATAAATAGGGATGTTGGTGCCAAAGACAGTATTAATCTTATAATTGCATCATATATGATATATCATCAGCCCCCCCCCAAAAAAAATTCCAGATGTAGCAAAAATAATACTAATTAAAACTCAAATATGCAATTTGATTTTTTTTTCAAATGATTCAATAAACACTTCATCTTTCAGGCTTTACAGAGTTAATAACTAAAATATTGAAAATCAGCCCCAATGAAGGCATCAAAATAATGAGCTGGACTTTTCCCTCAATCTCTTGTTGGAAGCTCTGCCCTCAACTTTTCAGCTGTACTGTGTTCAGTCAGCCCGCAGTGGCCTGGCTGAGGCCTGTATACAGACAGATGATCTTGCCTGAATCCAAATCTCTTTCCAAATCTCTGCAGCCATAGCTAGCAATATGATAATAAAAGGGCTGTTTAGAGAACACAATGGCTCCTACTAGAGCACAACTGAGACTGTGATGATGATAGAGGAAAATGTTAGAAATTTGTGGCAACAGAGCCACGTTTGTACACCAAAGTTATGTACAAGAGATTTCGATTCCAGGATTTAGAGTTTCGTGCTTGGCCATATAAAGCCATAAAGGATAAGTCTGGCTTTGTAAACAAGGCCATTTCATTTTGGGGTATGATAGTTCTTCCATATCGGGTAATGGAGAGATCTCATGCTGGGAAATCTGGGATCATTGTTAGTGTGTGTAGATGTTATGAAAGCACATAAAAGTAGAATAGTGTTGCGAAGCAGAAACTATACAAACCAGCGGAATCAACTGAAATAAAAAAAAAATATAGACCACTTCTTGTCATTTCAGGTGATTTGTATGTGGATAAAAGATCACCTTAATTTCACTGCCTTACATGGTACCGTTGCAATCAAATCAGTCTCAAGTCAAAAAGCTCTCGTGGTTTCCTGTCACAAACCAAATGGTGAACAGACATAATTAACACATAGTTATAGAACAGGGTGGAGCACTTATCTGCTTAAGAGACAGATACGTCCCTGAGGAGTTGGTGGAGAACATGCACACACAAAAAAATGCTAAAAGGAGGATATATTATTATTACATACCCAATTTGCTCTGTTGCTGGGTTTAAAACCTTCCACCAAAGAGGAAAGCAAAACAGAAGGACACGTGGACGAACACGTTTTGTGACTGAAGCTTAAAAAAAAAATGAAAGTACGGATATATTTAAAGCTTCTGACTGTGTCCGTGGAGAAGGGCAGTTAATCTGCTATACTGTGTCCTGTATGGTGACTTATATATTGGCATGTTGATGCATGTGAAAGAGAAATTGAAACCGAAATTGCTTTACATCCTGGTGTTAAATTGCTTTCTAGCTTTAATCACATTTCATTTGCACTGTATTTGCTTTTATTCACAAGAAAATCCATCGCTCAGCTAATACCTTGTCTTTTTAGTTCTCCTGAAAAACTGTGGCGCCAATCCTTTAATAAATTTCTAGCTGTCATGCAAGCATACATAGCATAGAGCAAACGATGTCTCGATATAGCAGCATGTATATAGACTTTATTTATCGAAATAATACTTACACCTCAACCATGTACGGTTGGGTGTGAAATGGTGATTGGTTGTGTGTGGTTTCTGGACCCTCACAGCTTAAGGTATCTACCAAAACAAATTTTGGTTCTCCAGTTATGCCTTTCTCATGAGTGAGTGAGTGTTGTCCAAAAACTCCAGACACATTAAACAAGCAAGTAAAAATAGCACCATAGATTAAATGAGAGAGAGTCAGAGGTGGGGTGGAACAAGGTGAGGAAATAGATGGGAATAGAATATAGGTAGTTGCTTAAAAGACTACAATTTGTCATTCTATGCAGCAGCCTGTGAACCCTCTCACCAAATAAATATTCATGACAAGTGGAAAGGGTCATTCAGTCTCGTCCTCACACTTCTGGAAAAAGCCTGGGTAAATCTCCACGTGAGAAATGACTCTGTCAGGACCCATTTCAGAGCCACAACTCAGCGACCCTGTCCACCCACAGTCCACACATGAGCGCTGCCAAACAGGCTCCATCTTCTGTAATTCCTCTATATCTTTTTTTTTTTTTTTTACCCTCCAAACCTGCTTTTACTTTCTCTGCATTCACCACCTGCCTCACCTCAACATCTACCATCATTACCTCCACTCTCTAGTCTCTCTTAGTCGCTTTCTCTTAGTTTCACTTTTCCACTCTTTCACTCCGCATCTTGAACCGCATTAAGGATGGAGCAGAGTAGCTGGACAGACTGGTAATTCTGTGTGATGAATGTAAAGCAGCTCCATGGTGTGCATTATTACATCGTATGTCTTTTGCACAGATGGGTATCAATTCTGTAACCAGAGAAAAAAAAAATGTGAGGAAAAAAATTAGACAAAGAAAACTGGAGCAAAAACAGATGAATGAGACCTGCAGAAAGAAAGACTGTTGGGATATTGGTGAAAGTTGGCTCAAAGTAACTATTTTTCCAGTAGGTTCCAAGTATTGATAATATAAAGTCTAGAGTCAGAGAATATCGGAGTCTTGATTGCTTCTTGCGAAGACTGCTGCTGTACCTAAATTCTGTTTTCTGATGAGAGATAGTGAGTTAACACATCTAGCAACGGCGTTTGAGTCAAACCTGAGAACTGAGCGATTACTAGTTCCCAGAATAAGCTGAAGAACATTACATAGGGAAGCACTGTACCAACTCATCCTACAGAATTAAGTATGCATGTAAGAAACGTAACACAAAGTCTGGATGTGTGAATGTATAGCTCTTAGAGCAACTAGTGTGGAAAAAATGTGATAAAGCTTTGTGTTGGTTTGGATGTCTTTTCTTCCTCTGATGGGAAATAGAATGGATGTCATGTGTGACCCACATGTGTGAGATACAAAGTCCTATGGATCCCATTAGGGCTCTGTGGGGGCAATTAAAATGATGATGGATCCAGATGAGCAGAGTCTGACAAAGACGTGTACAATAGGGCATAAATCAAAGATGTAGTATTTCAGGGTGGAATGGAAAACTGGTGTGCATGCTTTGGAGGCCATTAGAGGGATAGACTGCATTAGCCTGCACTGTAACTTTGATGTTACCATGCAACTGTCAATTCTGTAGTTTATAGCCCATTACCTTTGGTTGGCCCATCACAGAAAAGTTGAAAAACAAAGAAACAAAAAGCAACTTATCATTGTTTTTAATGGAAGGTCAATCTATTGGCTTGGTTGTTGTCAAAAGAAGGATTATGCAATATTCCAAAAACACTGACAGTAAATGCAAGAGCAGCGACCAAAAGAAATGCAGTTCATATAAACTGAAAACAGCAATCATTACAATATTAATGTAAATTTTTCTTGCAGTCAGAGTGCACCAAATTGGTAAGCATTCTCAATATTCATTACCGACATAAAAAATAAAATAAACAAACTATTATACACTGACTCAATCTGATGACTGCATGTTAATGTCTGCTCTCCCACACAGTTATTACCACTTCTTAGTTAAGTCAAGTTACTTTCCAAGTTGATCATGCAGCAGCAGCAGAAGAAGTGTCCACCCACCCACTGCAGAAGCAAAGTGCTAATGCCTCCTCACATTCAGATGGTGAGAGAGAATAAATTGTCTGAGCTTTTGATGTTGAGAGCCTTCAAGGAGCACCTGTGGTGGAGTCGATACTTGAACGTGCATTTGCTTTCTGAAGTCTGTTTGATTGGGAATGTTTAGAAATAACATTTTGAATTAGTGTTGACTATTAGTGCATCTATCAACAATAAATAGAATCCTCATGGCTAACACCTCTATTTCTATGAGCTACACATCGTGCAAAATTAAGGACGGTTTTGAATTGACTTGTATGGTATCATAGTTTCCGTGGAGTACAGACTCAAGTGTATAAAAAAAAAGTGAAGGAAAAGCCCGTCAAGTATTTCCAGCTAAAGAATGACTCAATAGCTTTTTAGCCTTCTGTGCTTCTCAATTGCAGCAGCTTATACTACATTATAAGTTGATTTTACCGTTTGATATGTCAATGAGCTGTAAAAACTGATATCACGTGTATTTTTCTTTCCTTACATGCCAACTTCTCTCACTCACACACACACACACACACATGCACAATAATATAATATTAAATATTTAATATTAAATGTGTAGATGTTTTTAAGAGAAAAAGAAAGAGTATCCATATTTCCTAAAATGTCAATTAACTTTGGGCGGCATGCTTTGATGACTCATTTTTACTTCTCTGCATTATAAAGTGACTTTTGTTTAAGCTTAAATGCGATTTAACTAGACAAGCACAGCATATTCAGCAGAAATTATTGATTTGTTGATCAGTTTGCATATAGTAGTGATGTTTCTCACCGAAGAACATCTTTATATATGTTATACACATGTTTCTGTCAGTGTGCTCACTGTGCAGAAGCACAGCACAGTGCTATGCTAATTTACAAGTCAAATCCAGGTTTTTGTTTGAATCTATTTTCATACAAATAACATAAAATTGTATAAACGACCTGATCACTGATATAAAAAAATACATGTAAAATCTGCTTCTTACAAAATACAACATTGGAATAAAAACTTGCTTGAATCCAATTTAGAGAAATTCGTTCTTTCACACTTAGGGCCAGTGTTTCATTTCAGTTCCCTGTTGGGGGTAGCTGTCAATAAACAAAAAATCTATTAAAATACATTTCAGCAGGTGTGCAAAAGCATCTTACCAAAATTAGAGAGGCTTTTTATTCTGATATTCTGAAATAGTGTTTGTTGCAATGAAATCTTTGAATTATTCTTCACTTAACTGGAAGAGGATGGATAGATGGATGGATGGATATTTATTACTAAAAGTTACAGCATGGCAACCATTACAAATGCCCTGAGAATAAGCAACAATAAAAAAGAAAATATGATGTATTGATGTGGTAAATGTTCCTGCTCGATCATCCTTGGATAAGAAAATGCGTGTTTGGGAATAGCAACTCTTATTCACATACTATTATTTCACCTTGGTCAAGTTAGTTGGCCTCAAATATTGGAGCACAGAACAAGAACTGCCGTCATTCTGTATGGCATAGATTCAGCGAGGTGCTGAAAACATTTCTCAGAGATATTTGGGTTAATATTTACATGATATCATTACACAGTTGCTGCAGATTTGTCAGCTGCACATCCATGATACAAACCTCCCATTCCACCACATTGCAAATGTGCTTTTAATGGACTGAGACTGGTAATTTTCAAGGCCATTTGAGTACAGTGAACTCACTATTAAGTTCAAGAAACCAGTTTGAGATGATTTGAGCATTGTGACATCGCATGGTATCCTGTTGGAAGCAACCATCCAAAGATTGGTACACTATGGTCTTAAAGGGATGGACATGGTCACCACCAATAGTCATGTAGCCTGTGACATTTAAACAATGCTCAGTTGGTAATAAGGCACCCAAATTGTGCCAAGCAAATGTTCCCCACACATTACACCACCACCATCAGGCTAAATTGCCAATACAACACAGGATGGATCCATACTTTCATGCTGTTTATGCCAAATTCTGATCCCAACCCTCAAATGTAACATCATAAATTGAGACTCAGACCACTGGTGAGCCTATGTGAATTTTAACCTCAGTTTCCTGTTCTTAGCTAACAGGAGTGGCACCCAGTTTGTCTGCTGCTGTCGCCCATCTGCTTCAAGGTCCAACTTGGTGTGCATTCAGAGATGCTCTTCTGCATACCTCGTTTGTAATGTGCGGTTATTTGAGTTACTGCTGCCCTCTCATCAGCTCGAAGCAATCTGGCCATTCTCCTCTGGTCTCTGGCATCAACAAGGCATTTTTGCCCAGAGACCTGCCGCTCACTGGATATTTTCTCTTTTTCACTGCATTCGCTGTAAACCCTAGAGATGGTTGTGCAGGAAAACCCCAGTAGATGAGCAGTTTCTGAAAGACTCAGACCAGCCCATCTGGCATAGACAATCATGCCACATTCAAAGTTGCTTAAATCACCTTTCTTCCTCATTCCGATGCTTGGCTTGAACTGCATTTTGTCTTGACCATGTCTGCATGCCTAATAGCACTGAGTTGCGGCCATGTCACTGGCTGATTATATATGTGTGTTAACAAGCAAACCCTCGGGTGAATGCAACAAAATGAGTTTTAAATGAACATAAATCACATTCTCTATTCAATCCTATTTGAAAATATAACAGTATAATATATACAGACTCCATGTGTACTGAAACCTCTCTCCCATGTGTTGTCTTTTTGAGCTTTTGACCTTTCTATGAAGTTGAAAAAAATTATGTAAATAATTAGATAGGGTAGGTTTTAAATACAGTTAGGTCCTTTAATTTGTTAGACCTAATTTTATAGGTTTTTTTCTCTCTGTACACCGCCACAGTGGATTTTAAATTTAACAATCTATATGCAATTGAAGGACAGAAGTTTAGCTTTAATTCAAAGGGTTTCACAAAAATTTTGAATTAACTGTTCCCATTTCAAACGTCTCCTTTTTTTTCCTCAGAGGAGCCACAGTATCCAAAGTCATATACAGTGGGGATGTAAATCTATTGATGAAATAACTGACCTCTGTGGGAGTAGAGTTTAGGTAGGTGCTCTCCACTGTGTTGGCACATGGCATCAAAGAGGATAATAATGGAGGAATTATATCCTTGAAATTAGTTACAGCACTTTCAAAAAGACTTCTATTGTAATATAATTTATTCCCCAGTGCCATGTAATCCATAAATGTAAATGTTATTAAGAAATGATCAGACAGGAGGGGGCTTTCAGAAAATATTGTTAAGTCTTCAGTTTCTATGCCAAGTGTCAGAACAAGATCTAGAGTATAACTAAAGTGCTGGGTGGGCTCATTTACATTTTAAGAGAAGTCAGTTGAGCCTGTTAATACAGTGTTGTGGCTGTCATTTTCAGCATCTACATGGATGTTAAAATCACCGAATATGATTATTTTATCTGAACTGAGCACTAAATCGGATAAAACGTCTAAGAAATCAGACAGAAAGTCTGAGTAAGGGCAAGGTGGACGATAGAGAACAACAAATGAAACATGTTTTTTAATTTTTCCAATTAGGGTGGACAAAGCTAAGAGTCAGGCTTTTAAATGAAATAAAACTGTGTCTGGCTCTATGGTTAATTAATAAGCTAGAGTGGAAGATTGCTGCTACTCCTCCTCCTCGACCTGTGCTTCGAGCATTCTGAAAGTTAGTGTGACTCGGGGGTGTTGATTCATTTAAACTAACATATTCATCCTGCTGTAACCAGGTTTCTGTAAGGCAGAATAAATCAATATGTTGATCAATTATTAAATCATTTACTGAAAGGGACTTGGAAGAGAGAGACCTAATGTTTAATAATCCACAATTACCTGTTTTACTCTTTGGTGCAGTTGGGGGATGCTATATTGTTCTTTCTTTGTAAATTTCTATCCTTAAATTGTTTTTTGCTGGGGGTTTTTTTTGGGGGGGGGGTTGGTGGTCTGGAAGCAGGAGCCCTCTCTATAGGGATGGGGTTTTGGGGTGATGAAAGGTGGAGAGAAGCTGCAGAGAAGCGTGTAAGACTGCAACTCAATAGACCACAATAGGAATACATGCAATAGCATGTCCCTATTTTGGCATAGGGTACATATAACTGCAAGGTAAAGTGAATAAAGTGTACTTAGAATAGTTTCTATTATTCTGCTGGTAGAAGTAAAGAAAAATTGCCACTGCATTCATTCTTCTAAACTTTAAGCAGCTATTTATTGCAGACCAGCCATGACAGACACATTCAAAGATATTTTCCTACGTAAACACTATGTGTATGGGTTTAATTCTGGTATGCAGAGAGCTAAATCACTGTGGACTCTCCCAAAAATTGAAAATCCATTGTTTTCTGTGTATAATAATTACAAGTTTCTGCATATTATGTTATTATAAAATTATCTATTAAATATTATGAGGTATGGACCTCCCTGTCCATCCTGGTATTTTAATTGTTAACAAATTATATACTTGTTTTTAAGGTTTTGACATTACTTTTAAACTTGAAGACTGCTGATTTGGGATCAAATAAAATAGCGAGTTTTATTAACAGGCATGTCTCATCTGTGCTTAATTAAATCTCAAAAACAGAAACAAAAAAAATGTGATAAATACTCCGGTTCCCAAGCATACACACATATTCTAGCTCGCTAAAAAGGACACTCTCCTTCCTACTGTGGCTCCATTAGAAATAATTATCCCCAATCGATCTGCCAGTCCCTCTGTGGAGCAGTAACATGAGCTTGTCTCAGCTTTAACAGCCTTCAAATGTCTGTCAACTGTGTGTGTGTGTGTGTGTGTGTGTGTGTGTGTGTGTGCGTGCCCACAATGGTATATGCTCGAACAGCACAATCCTGGTCTATGCAGAGCATTGTTTGACTTGTGACAGCCTCCTCCAGTTTCTGTAATTCTGTAGGTGGCTCGTCCCAGTGCCGCAGCAGAGCATGTCTCCTAGTGGGAGTCTAGGGAAGGTAGAAAAGCCTTCTTTGAGCAGGTCAACCACAGGGGGGACTGTAATAGTAAATGCACTGATAACCGACCACCTGGTGTGACTCTACTGCGGCGTGAAAAACCAAGCCGTCACTATGGGGGCCACCACAGCGGAAAATTGTGTCCAGTAAAGCGTGCAAGGTGGGGAGAGGATGTGACAGTGAAGACATGCAATCCTAATGAAAATCAAATCCAGTCAGCTCGCTTGTGGCAGAAAGCCTATAGCACACACTGCATCGCCCCTATCATTGATAAGAGGGGTGAAGCTGAGATAATGAAAGGGGCGGCAGCCAACTCTATGTCATATCACTGTTGTCAGGTGAAAACTTTGTATCCCAAAAGCATAATCTTTCCTGTGGTCAAAAACAATCCTGCTTTAATGACAACCATGCAGTTTTCAGTTGTTTGAGCTAGTTACAGCATAAGTGTGAAGAGGAGAATATGGTCTCTACGGAAATCTCTGCACTTGCCTTGCCAGACCACAGCCAAAGCCACAGTTTCAACTTTACCTTCATTACTGCTGCCTCAGTCATCCCATGAGGATCACGATACTGCCAACACCACCAAAAGCCCTTAAGTGTACTTGCAAATAGCTATCTATGCACTTATGCAGATGGATTGCTCCATGCCCCAAACTCTATGTTTTAATTACTTCAGGTCTGCAAGACCAGTTCCTGCATGGATCACCCAAAACAAGAACTGGCTGAGGTGGTCTGAGATCTCTTTGAAAGAGTCTTTTCAGATCAAGGTGCTCCACAAATAGTCAGCAATGAAGGGTATCAAAAATCAATGATTTGAAATTATGGCAATAGGTCACGTAGCTTTTAGTATATTGATTCTAGTGTCAACAGAAGGAAAGAAGGTTCAAACTGCAGTAAAGTTCTTGGGGGCCGGGGGGGGTCACACTATTAGCCAATGCCCTCTTAATGGCTAACACTGCTCAAGTAGGTCATTTGCTATGGCATCTGAGGAACCTTTGAAAAAGACCTTATTAGGTGGGAATCCTTTGAAATGAAGAAAGCTTTGTGAACATGCACCAGAAGTATCAAATATAGCAGTACTGCAATGTTTCCAGGCATACATATTGTGCAAATTTTGAGGCTCATAAGCAAATTCCTTAAGAAAGTTCAAAATTCTTAAAAAAAATCTGAAAATAATGCTGTCATGAATGTTGTTACCAATCCATTAGCATTCCCTTTTCCTCTTCTTTCCACTCAATTCTTTTTGCCCCATCATTTAATTCATTTGTAAGCTCAAAGCCGTGGACCTGCTTGAATTAATATGAGATAAACCTCTGAATAGAGCGCGACATTAATTGTGTCCAAAGGAATTCAACTGAAGTGGCAACCCCCCTTCTGTCAGTGGCAGGCAAAAGTTGGCTCTCTCTCATTCCCCCACATGCTGACATCAAAAGCAATAAGTGGGAAGAGCTATTCTAATTGCCTTGAAGCGACCTGCCTGCGTAGGCGCCAATATAGTGCTTTGTGTGCTCTCTTCAAAATGAGTCCTCGAATCCCCGTCTTTTTCTTGACAGTCAAGTTCAGGGGTTTAAATGGCCACTCTACCTTTACAAAGCACCTGTGCAAAAAAAAAAAAAAACACTTTTACCATACCAGCATACATCTATAGGAAAAACACCACACAAAAACAAATGTACTCACCTACACTGTCACACAGACACAGTTTAAACACTAAGTGGATCTAAGTGGCAATTACCCCTGACATCCATTCAAAGAATCCCTGGCATTTTGTTGCCATCTAGGCAACTGGGGTGGTACTGCATGCATCAGAGCAAATGTCAAATCCCACCTTTCTCCCACCTGATGCCTCTTGAATCACTGAAGCAGGGATAATACAGCATGAGGGCTAACAGACAGGCAAAATTAGTTGCAAAAACATTTCTGCTGTCTACCTACCAAGTGAAAAGGAGACGAGATATTTTCAGAACGGAAAGAGGGGAGTAAAAGTATTGGAAGTGGAGTGATGAGAACAAAAATAGGCTAAGATTCACTCTAGAGCCAGCAAAGACAAAAAAAAAATAGGATAAAGTGAATAAGCTGTAGTGATTTCTCGTAAAAGTCAAGAAGACCTTCTTAGCTATCATTTCCGTTTAACAGCAGAGGGGGATTCGATTACTTCAAAGACCCTTGCTGAACACGGAGAGAAGTGAAAAACCCCAGAGTCATGTTGGGAGAGAATGAAAAAGTAGGGCTGATGCCTTCAAACAATCTCATCACGCTCCAGGAGTAAAGTGGCGCATTAGAGAATCAGTTTCCACTGGTGCTTTAAGAGCAATGTTAAAGTCAAGGTGATGATACATCTTGTATTATTATCCAGCTTTAAGATCTTGTGCAGCATCTTTGGCTAATTTGATATTTGTAACAAAAGTGATGCATACTTTGGAATCAATTTGTTGTTTTAATGTATATTAATATCCCTGATATTTAGATCAGTTATAAATCAACATAAAAATAACGCCTTCAAAAGACAATTATATGGAAAATTACCATCGGATTTATGAAACATGCATACCGGATTATTTTGTTCTCACCACCATACGTATGTTAGTTATTATTAATTATTTGGAACCAACAGTCATGCACAATCTCCATACAATTTGTATACAATCTGCGTACTGCCTGGTCCCCATTTCTCTGTATAAGGAAACACTTTTACATCCAGATGAAGCAGAAAAAGTGGTGATGGTGTTGTAAGAGAGAAGCTTGTGCCTCCAAGGCAAGAAATAAGGAGAAAGTCTGACTGTAGAAAATTGAATAATAGTGCCTGAGATCCAAGGAGGAAGCCAGAAGAGGTGCAGCCTTCCAAGGTGTTTCCATGACCGTTTGAAATAAAAAAAATAAAAAGCGACAGTCATGCTGGAATAAGGGGAGTGCTGAATACATTATATTGCCAAAAATATTTGCTCGTCTCCCTTCCCATGCATATGAACTTGAGTGATATTTGTATTTTTCATTAATAGGTCTAATATTATGCCAGCCCACCCTTTGCATCTATAACAGCTTCAACTCTTCTGGGAAGGCTTTCCACAAAGTTTAGGAGTGTTTATGGGAATTTCGGACCATTCTTCCAGAAGCGCATTTGTGAGGTCAGACACTGATGTTGGATGAGAAGGCCTGGCCCACACTCTCCACTCTAATTCATCACAAAGGTGTTCTATAGGGTTGAGGTCAGGACTCTGTGCAGGCCAGTCAAGTTCTTCCACACCAAACGTGCTCATTCATGCTTTTATGGGCCTTGCATTGTGCACTGTGTGCAGTCATGTTGGAACAGGAAGGGGTCATCCCCGAACTGTTCTCACAAAGTTGGGAGCATGAAATTGTCTTGGTATGCTGAAGTATTAAGAGTTCCTTTCACTGGAACTAAGCCCCCCCCCCCCCCATTAAACTTTTCACTTTGCACAATGCAGTCAGACAAGTATCGCTCTCTGGCAACCGCCAAACAGAGACTCATCCATTGGACAGAGAAGCGTGATTTGTCACTCTAGAGAACACATCTCCACTGCTCTAGAGTCCAGTGGCAGTGTGCTTTACAGTATATTACCAAAAGTATATGCTTTGCTTTGCCCTTGGGGGTGTAAGGCTTGGATGCAGCTGCTCAGCCATGGAAACCCATTCCATGAAGCTCTCTACACACCCTTCTTGATCTAATCTGAAGGTCACGTGAAGTTTGGAGGTCTGTAGTGATTGACTCTACAGAGAGTTGGTGACCTCTGCACACTATGTGCATACTCTATCGCCTACTATCTACTATACGATCTAGTGCATCATTTTGCCTGAGACACTCACTGTGGCTCAAGTAAAAAGAAAAGTTGGAATCAAAGTTGATACGAAAAAGACTAAGACTACAAAAAAAGAAAAGGGGAAAAAAAAACCAGCTGGATGACAGGGACCATGAGACCTGTGAGCTGCAGGTGAAAAAAATGACAGATTTGTGCAGAAGTTCATACACATGGTTTACGCAGGTTACAGTTTTCTGTGTCTTGAGTCCTAGCTGGCTGTTAAATCAAGACCGACCTCATCTCATGGCAATTTGTGTAATAGTAACAAAAGTTGATCTTTTTATCTTTACATGGGACACAAATATTTATTTATTTATTTACTTTTCCACAAGACATTGTCCTCTGACTGGAATCATTATTGCTGTACCAGGACATAGCCAGGGAGAGCTCACCTATGATAAGTTCATGAAAAATTGGTACTTGTTGGTCTTTCAAACAGAAAGCACTGATTGATTTGTGTCCATAAACCCAAATCGATTGATAATATTTTGTTACGGTATCGCCAGACTGTGTGTTGGCACTCATTTGTGTCGACACCAATGAATTTGTGACTGTTTCACAAACTACGGTGAGACTGCAGTGATCTCACATATGCAATACACACATACAGTGCAGGCACACGTTTATCTCTGTGAATACCATACTGGGTCGCATTAGAATTTACAGCTCTTCTTCTTCATCCTGCTATTCCAGTGTACATCATTTTCACTGTGCCATAGTAACTGCTTTAGGTTGGATGTCTAGATGCAATTGTCAGTTCTTCAAACTAATTATTAATGATGCTTTAACATCCAAGCAGATATGAAAAGAAACATCAAAGTTTAAGTGAGCTGAGTTGCCACTTTTTACACCTCATTTAAAGTAAGGAAATACTCTAGTTTTGCCAGCGGTAGAGTAATCCATAGGGGATAGTGCAAGGTAAGCATGTGGTAATCTATGCATTGCATACTTATGAATGAGTGTTCATCTATTTTTAAAAGACATCCTTAAGCTTTCATTTAAAAAAAAAACATCTTAAAAATATTGCTGAACGCAAGAACGCTACAAAACAGACACTTATTTTGGTGCTCATGTGAATTTCTGTGTAAAGCCTAACTGGGAGTAGGTCAGCTTGAAACCTATTGGTATATTGCCACCCCAGGGTGCTTATTATAGCACAGCAGATAACTGTTAGGATTTAGAATTTTCTCCCCATTGCGCCATTTAGTTTGATAATTTCAAGTAAATATGGGGGCAGGATAAGTGATTTCCTCTATAAAATGCAGAAAAGAACACTAGAGAGTACGTGCCTGTCATTTACATCTACTAGAGTGTAATACATCACCTACCAGTTTAGCTACCTAGTGACCAGTGACAAACTGCTGCAGGAAACTCTACCTAAAGAAATATCACTAAGGAGCAGCTCACCTAAATAGATCAAGTGCAGCTGACAGAAACCTCAATCACCACTTTGACCCTGTGGCTGTGATTAACAATGTAGTTAGTGATGAAAAGCTACCTATTCAACGACCTATGCCTTATTCCTGACTCATGAATGGTCTGGGACACATCTCTTAGTTTAGCAAGCAAAGGCTAATGCAACTTACAGTATCATCGACTGCTGCTATTATCAGTTAAACTACTCTTGTGGAAGAAATAGGACCCCGCTGTACCAGCCTTTTACATGAATACACCCACTGTGCTGCTGGCGCCTTCACACACTTTGAGAGGAGTCATCGTAATCATGCTGAAAAAGAAAACTCGTTCCTCTTGCCAAACATAGTCTTGTGTTTGTGTGTGTATATGTGTGCGTGAGAGACAGAGAGAAAGAGAGAGACAGCAAAAGAGAGCAGACGACAAATGTGGATGTTTTGGAAAAGAGAGACAAACAGAACAAGTGAATACCTCATGAATATTTGTAATGTATTACATAGGGAGTTTGTTAGGGCTAATGATGGATGAGGAAGAGGAGGAGGAGGTATGGTAAGAGCACCAGAGAAAGCAACATCTCATTTTGTCTGACACTTCAGATTTTGAACATGGCCATCCGGGGCACAACTGCTTTTCTTTCATCTGTTTATCTGGACCTGGATACATACAGCATACGGCTCTTTGTCTGTCTGTCACCCACTTTATCTTTGTGCTTGTTCATCTTCTTGTCTGACCACAAAACCGACAGGGGGAAAACAAACTGAGATGAAAGCTTGATCAACTGGAGAGACAGCATTACACTGCACCGCTATGTCCTTCACACATGGTTACTGGGGCCTTTTTGTGCATGCGTGTATGTTTGCGTTAGTCTTTTGCTGGACTCACAAATATGCCATTAATCCAGTCTGCTAGAACATGGCACTTTCTCTTTTTTTCCCCCCACTTGGCACGTTTCATGATTAAACTACGCAATGTCCATTGGTGTTTTGCATAATTAGGCCACTTATATCAAATGCAGCCAGATTCTAATGGAGCGCTAAGGGGACATATTTACTTTAATTACTACTCTCACTATCACTGCACTCCATCCTCCCTTGCTTCAACCTCCTCTAACCCACTCCCTTCCTCTGGTGAATGCAATGGCAACGTCAAGGGAAAGAAGATTGAAGAAGACTGTTTTTCCCTCAAAGGTCACACCCTCTCTCATTGGAGTTAAGATAGCATTTGACCTTACAGCCCATTACAGAACATGTTGTTCGACCACAGTCACAAGGGAACAAACGGATAAATAAAGAACTCTGTGTTTCTGACTGTCAAGGAAAGAGTGTGAACAGGTGTGCATGTGTGTGTGCATTTCCCTCAGTATCCATTTGTGTTAAAACTTGTGTGATTGTGGGTCAGGTGTATGGGCACGTGTGAGTGTTTTATTTACAGGAAGCTTTTAGAGTTTCCTGTCAATAATAGCAGAGTCTGAAAAAATCTCCAAAGAGCACTCTAACACCGCAGACCACGGTTGGCTGCGTGTTTCCACCCAGGAAAGAGCATAGATAAGTACAATGTGAAGGAGAATGAAACCTCAAAGCCCTACACTAGAAAGCCTATTTACCAGCTGATTGTTAGAACCACAGTAACACCAGGGTACATTTAGACAGCAGAGTCTAGATTGGAATCGGACTGCTTTCACTTGAACCATTTCATGCTCCTTTTATTCAGAATGTTTGTGTGCCTCCGTAGGCTGCTAAAATCCCAAACTTCTCTGCAATTTTTCTAAACTCTAACCCTTTATTTTGGCAGTATGACTATGGGAGACGAAACACCACACAGCACTGCGAGAGGAGATGAGGGAAGAATGAGAAAAGAGCAGAGAAGTGAGAGGAAAGGCGAGGACCACAGACAGAAGAATAGGGGGGAAAAAAAGAAAGAAAGAAAGATATCACCCTGCCTTAATGACTGGCATTCCTGATTAGTGTCATCATTAGACTTTGTAACTTGTCGTACTTCCGTTCTTTAACTAGACCCCATTATTTAAAAAAAAAAAGAAAAAAGGGGGCATCACTGAAACAGCATTTAGTAGCAGAGGAGTGGCAGGTCTGAAAAGACACTCCACTTCACATAAGAAACCTTGAGAGAGAAAAAAAACAGAAGCTTATCCTGGGGGTCTGCATTTGAAAGGATAATTGATTGTAACCAGTGATGGGCATAAAAGGCTGCATCTGTGGAGTTTATGAAGTTCATGAGGAAAGCGCACTAAAGTGCATGGGCTACATGTAGTGCAGACTGAGCATCTTTCACTATCCACTGCAGAGGATAGTGATGCATATATAATCCCTTTATGACTGAAAACTAACCCTAGTGGTCTATGTGATTAAAAATGACTCAGCCTAGAAACAGAAAAAAAAAAAATTCTAAAATTTTAAAGAATGTGATGTGATGCATACCTGTTGCTGCTGCCCCCCCCCCGAAAATAAATTACACGGGACTACCAGAAATGGCAGTGTCTGCTATTTTTGATAATGCTAGATCAATGAACTGCCTCTGAGTGCGTGTGAGAGACAGGACAGATAAAAGAATAAAATGTGGCCATGTCAGGTCTCCCGGTGTATGTGTGTGTGTTTGTATGTGTCACTGCGAAGGTCAGCCCCATCTATGAGTAACACGAGACCATGGCGGGCGTCTGCCTTCAGCAGCACACTTTAAACATTTTTTACTGGGGACCACGACCTCCCTCTTTTCTATCTGTCTCTCTCGGTGCCTGAAGCAGCTTAAACAGGAACTTTAACAGTCCGTTGGTCACTGCGGCCGTAAACGTCCACGACAGCAAATCTTCATGCAGACATGCCCAGGTGCCAGCATGGGAATTTAAAGTGAGAGTAAAACTGTCATCCTCCGCTGGTGGCAAAGGGCGAGTGAGGTGAGAAAACAGCGCGTAGCATTTTGAGAAAATAAACGGTGGATTAAGTTTGGTTGATTAAGGTAAACAGCTAGTTTGATGGGGCACGGAGGGCATGAAACATGACAAAATCTGAAGAGTGAGGGAAAAAAAACATATTCATTGGAGGAAGGCAGAGAGGAGAAAAAAAAGTGGGAAAGGAAGTTTAAAAAAAAAAGAAAAAGTGTGGGGGGAATCATTGCACCTGCACCTCCCAGCTGGGCTGTGCTTATTCTGAATCACTGCTCCACCTGGAGAGACTGCTTAGCGTTCGATTCAGAAAACAGGGATTTATTACCGAGGAGGGGGCTGCTAGTGCTGTGTGTATATCTCAATATTTGTGCGGGGCCGGGGGGGTGGCAGCTTAATGCGGAGGTGAATTTGGCTCACTACTTGTCTGAAAATCTAGAAAGAAATCTTGAGCCTACACTCTATAATATGGCAACTTTGTTATTCTAAAAGAAAGAAAGGCTCATTTGTGAATATTTATTTATGGGGTTGATGAGTCAAGTAGAATAACTGTGTAAGTTCACATTTTGCATTTTTGTTTGTTTATTTCTGGCCAGACTGGAAAGAAGATTGCTTAAGGTGGAAAATATTGTCATATGTTTTAGTTTTTCGGTGGTTTGCGTTAGTCTGTATTGAGTCACATCTTTAATCATTTACATTTTGGGAATTCAAAGTACATGTAACTGTCCATTATGATGGGGCAGCCACAGGACAGACTCAGATTTTTGTGATAAATATTCTTCCATGAAGCTAAGTCAGCATGTAAATGAGACACCTAGTAGTAAAGGCTAAAGGAAAGCAAGGAAACGCATGTTTGAATGAGGGTGTGTGTTTTAATTAACACCCACAGCTGTGAATGCTTTTGGAATTACATAAACTAAACAAATAATGTTGGAGACATTTTGCAAGACTCTTTCCAGGATTTTTTTTCCCAAGGCTAGTAAAATTAATCTATTCAGTGGAAAGCCTTCCCAAAACATAAAAATACAGGTGTGCATAAGATGCAATGCATGTGTGTGAGTGTGCAAGGGAGGGCAGAGCCTAATCAATAAAATAGGGAGTTAAATAATTTCTTTGTAGACACTATTACCCTGAATTATGATCTCAGCAGATATGCAGATTGACCTAAAATGTGGAAATCAACCAATGGCTTTACAATTAAAAGTGAATAACGCCCAGCAGGATGTGTGCACCTAACATACACAGGTCAAACAAGAATTACCACAAGCGCTGTGCTGCCTTCTGCCTTTCTTTGAGATGAGAGAGAGCAAGAGACACAGAGGATAAGAGAAGGGAGAGAAGCAGCACAACAACACAGAGTTTCCCAAATGAGCTGTTTGCCTGCCACGCTTCGGGGCTCTCCCATTGTTGCTGTGTTTAGAAATAGTCTCAGCTAGGATGCTTTAAAATTAGCTGCTGTTTAAACCTTTGCAGCATGCCACACGAAGAAGGAGGCACAAAAGGAGACTTGTGATGATCTTTAGGAGGGACATATGAATATACATCAGTAAGAGAAGGTCAGAGATCAAGGTTGGAAATGAACATTTCTGCACCTGGATCCGTCCTTGCTCACGTTCACTAAGGTACATGATTATTCAAGGGGGGGGAATGTGGCAACGGTGTATTTAAAGAAGGAAAAAAGATTCAGCCGCCTTGATGCTGCCCTTCTTCACCCAAATCCTACTCTAACGACTTCACTGGTATTAACAGCTGTTCCAAGTTACCTCTCTCGCTTCATATTAAAGTCAGATCAAACGGGCAAGTGGCTCTATCACAGTGGGAATTAAGACTTTATTAAATATCTCATGGGAGCCCACGTCTGCAGAGGCCAATAGACTTGAGTAAAAATACCCAGAGAGAAACCCAACACAGCAGAGCGGCCAAGTTAGTTCACTGCCCCTCTTTCTGTGTCTCTGACACCCCCCGCTGCCTTTCTCTCTTTTCCCTCCTCTCCTCTTCTCCGTGCTCCTGTGTGCTTCCCACTCACACACTCGCACCCTCACAAGCCCAAAGAAACGCTCAAGTTGGTGGCTGAGCGGAATATAGATGCGACTGGAGACAAGAGCTGGAGCCTTGATTTGCACATAGACATAGGATACACCCTGCGCTCTGCTTCTCGACTGATCCTCCTCTTCTCCATCCTCTGTTTCTCTCCTCCTTCTTCTGTTTCTCTTTCTCTGGACAAAATGTGAAAGGCATTCCTGAAGTAAACGAACCCTGCGCGGATTTGCCAGACCCCTATACCCTCTGCCCCAAACTCGGCGCCCTAAATGACAACCATGCTCGCAGAAGGACAAAACGGGAATAAACTTGCTGTGAGACGACACGGATGGATCCGACTCTCCAGGTGATCTACTGTGTGTCATTTGCAGACTCGGGACAAACTTGACAACCCATATATTTGCGCCATTAATATAAGAGTAGCCCGGGTGAGACCAGGCGAAAGACCGAAAAAGAGCGTCGGATCGCTCTCAGGCTTGGTGAAATAGTCCCCAAATCCCTCACTGTCACACGCACGCATCTTGTCTGTCTTACCTGGTGGAAGAGAAAAGCCAAGAGAATGCAGACTCCAATCTCCATGGTCGGTTAAATTTCTCTGGGTGCGAAACAGAAACAGATTCAAGACAGGGTGATAGAGACTCTGTGAGCTGTGTTCATAATTCCACTGTCCAACCGCCGGAGAGAGAGGAAAGCCTTTCGCCGTGAGCCGCCAGCTGCCAACTTCGTCCAAATATAACTGCAGTCTGATCAGCACAGCGCTGGATGGTGAAGGCGAGACCACGACCAATAGATTTATGAGCAGGACAGAGATGGGGGTGGGTGAGACAGAGGGAGAGGGGAGAGGTGGGGGTTCGGGGATGAGGTGGGGAGCTCGTCTCGATCTAAGGAGAGGGTCAGCATCCCCGATTTGGCTTTGCCCGGATATTAGACACCCAGTTCATTTTTTGGAGTTTTCAGTGATCGGCAGATGCGGCGGCAGGTTTCGAGGATTCACCAGCATCACGCGTATCGGGCCGTTTTAGTTTTCACACCCGACAGGTTTATAGCCCTGATAGTGTCTATAATTCCTGCTCTTTTAAAGATTACTTACGGCGCAATCAGTGCCACTGGAAGAGGCGCACGTTAAGCCTGTGGTAAAGACGTCCCATAAACGCACACAATGGCGATGATGCCTGCTGGGCACCCCGAGAGAAAGAAACTTCAGTAATGACACGCTTTAAAACCAAACTAGAAATACAAGCCACGACAATGCAACTACAGAATATTGCTGTTGGAACATGAACTGGGGTGCACTCTTCTGATTTATTCAGGCTTTAATAGCTTACTTTAAAGATGGATTCGTTTCACATTTTTTTCCTTGCTTCTAGCTAAATGATCAATTGTTAATTTGTATGGGGAATTCATTTTGTAGTCAGAAGAAGTGCTCTCGTTTTCAGTATGTGCAACGCAACCACGTTGAGGACACAGTTCAGAATTTCTTGTACCTTGTTTACTATGAATGCATAACCAGAAATGTAAAAACCCGCCTAAGCAGGTGACTAGTTTATTATGTGACTTGTTCATGCAGCATTCCTTTTGCTTTATGTATCCATGTAAGCATAAAGCATTTATTTACAAAATTTAATAAAAAAAACTGCAGTGCTTGAAATTGAGTTCTTAAAGTTAAAGGAAGGGAAGAAATAACTTTTTACATTTTCAGATAGAATAAAGGGGCGTAGCTGAGACCCACAAAGGCTTCATCCAATCACCAGCCTTTTACTTTAAAAGACAAACTCCTTCCTCAGGTGTCCTTGAGAAAAACACTCAGTAGCTAAAGTCATGCTGTTGTGTAACTGACTGTGACCTCTGAGTTTGCAGGTGGAAATAATCAATTAATTACCGCACAATTATTAAAGAAGAGGATGGCTCATTAGAATTCAACCCTGTTGCTGATTAGCCCTAATAACATAAAATATAGTGTATCAAGATTGCCTTTGGTTCTTTTCTCCAGATGATGGTGAACAAAGCATGTAGGGCATTGGCTAAAAAAAAAAATTGCCCCAAGATGTATGAGCCTGAGTAATCACAGGTGTTTCAGTGTGTTTCCATTGAGCTGACTGCTAAAAATATATTCAACTTGTTGATATTTAATACAGAAAAAAAAAGATGTGGTGAGTGATGGCCAAGGTTCACATATCCGCCAGTCTACCCACTCAGGATACTCAATGAGCACCAAACATTTTCTCTTTCTAGGCCAAAGGTCAGAAGTCTATACAACCAACCCATCAGTCTTTCTTAAGGGGCAGAGTTGTCACAAAGTACACTTAATCTTCATGCAAAGTACCCTTAACCTCGAGCACAGAGACAAGTCACAGAGGTTGAAACAGACGGATTGGTCTGCTATTCAAAGGAACCGAACTCTGAGATAATGGAACCATTCAGGGCTTCCCTCTTACTTTCTCCCTCGCTGTTCCATCCATCTGTCAGTTTCTTACAGTCAAACAATCATAACAAGGTATATAATATAGTGACAAATTTCTGCATACACCCATCAGAGCCACACAAAAGTCATTTGTGGGTCTGAGTATCCTCTCAGTGCAGCAGTCAAATTCTCCCCTTCAGTTTCTCAATGGATGTGAAAAATGAGGGCAAGAATTGTTGTGACGCCTGAAGAATTGCTTCTCTGAGACAATTTTTCTGCCATATTCATTTATCAGTAAAGTAAAAGCATAGGGATTGTATCACCACTGTCTGCTTAGTTCAAAGCACACAAGTTCAGCCGCAGACCGAGGGAAGATGGCTGGTATAATCAATTAAAATGACATGGCTGCATGGAGAACAAAATGTCAAACAGTGTCTAGCGTTTCATAATCATTCCTAGATCTTTTCGATTATGTGAATCACAGAAAGAAAGTCATGTTCAGTTTTGTAAGCCATGGCTAAGTGGAACCAACAAATCATGAGTGAAACGTCTGTACAGCGGCAGAGGAAGGGAGGGCTTAAGTCAGTCAGCTTGAAGGCTCAACTTCACTAGTCCAGAATACTCATGCCTCAGTTTTGTAACCACAGAAATAGAGTGGATCCTAACTGGAATATTTGTGACTATTGAACGTTTTCGATTAAATATATTTCTTTATGTCAGATGTGATACCTAAAAATGTGGTTAGCAACGGGTTTGACTGCTTTTTTCGGGCCATTTTCAGCAGCTTGGTGGGATATCGTCACAAATTATAGCTGCAAAACAACATTAAAAATAAATGGTGGATCATTTGTCTGAAATAGGAGCACAACGTGCAGCGAGCAAAGCAGGATGCGGCCAAGGCAATGCTGACTAACTCTTGCTGTTGTTTGAGGTTTTATTGCCTCCATTTCATATCAGAAAAGATAATCAATCGCATTCAGTAACCCATTCAAACTAACAAGCGTGACCAAAATACTTATTTTTTTTACTTACACTCCATGACAATAGCCAGCCTCGATAGCCGGGGATTGGTCCAGCAGGGGCTGTGCCCTTGGCCAGCATACACTGCACCCAACTCCTACGGTGGCTCCTGCACATAGTGGGCCTACAGGAGGGCGGGCCCATGTCTCCTCTTCGGGCTGTGTCTCACAAGGCCCCATGGGTTAAGGCCCGGCAACTAGGTGCTCTCCCTCAAGCACCCTCCCCAGGCCTGGCTCCAGGGTGGGGCCCTAATAATCCTATCCCAGGCACGATAAACTGTTTCCTTGATCTTTCTCTGATAAGGATCATCCAAATCACTCTTTGTCTGGCCCCTTACCCAGGACCA
The DNA here is from genome assembly GCA_024447675.2 of Pterophyllum scalare. Taxonomy (NCBI): domain Eukaryota; kingdom Metazoa; phylum Chordata; class Actinopteri; order Cichliformes; family Cichlidae; genus Pterophyllum; species Pterophyllum scalare. The sequence goes on along the minus strand of JAMQGT020012540.1, from coordinate 85,815 downwards.
ATTTGCATTAGGTGACCGTAGCCTATAACATAGCCCCTGGAATCACTGGAACACACAAACCCCTCCCACCATGACAAAGTGGTGATTCGCTGAGGGGTACTTATATATCCCATGATAAAAATCTGCAGTCCTCTGGAAAATAATAATCAGGTCTTTCAAGACATACATTATTAATAATGTATCTTTTGTGTTCGTCATCTTTGTTCTGCTTGTCATGGACAGAATCACAAAATAATTTTTTTTTTGATATGTGAGAGGATAGACCAACAATTTAGTATTGCACTTCTGCAAAGTTAAGAGACATAAAAAGAGGAATTGTCAAAAGAAAAGTAAAAAATAATCCCAATAATGATCAATACTACATTTCTCATATACCTATATCAAAGACATCTTCCGCTGTCTGGTAGATGGCCACTGGGGGGGGGGACTCCTAACCTCAGTCAAAACGTTATTTCATCACCATGGGATTATTTTGTGAAGTTCATCACACCTTTCAAAAGCCCAACATTTTCGAACCTTCCCTAAAATAAATTTCCCTGTTGAAGCAGACCCCCAAACCAAGAAGCCATGCACTTTATTACCCTAGAAAGCCAGAAGATGGGGCATCAGGGTATTTCCAGCACAACAGAAAGGTAAAGTAAGGATCCCTACAATATTCAGCATTCGTTCTCAAGAACCTTCTGTTTCCAGCTGAAATAAAATACTGTTCTACATGGAGCAACCCACACTTCTAACAATGCCTAAAAGCACCCATCATAACAACTACACCTCCGCAACCCCAGGAAGGCATGGTAATGGTAATCAGTTTAAGAGCCCAGACATGCAACTATGTCATGAACCTTTTGATCATGATTGAACAAAAAATAAATAAATAAAAAAATAGAAGAAGAAAGCACTTTTCTAAAAACACAATCTTTAATTTACACCTCGCTTTGGAACAGAGACATCATCAGAATGAGAATACATAATCTTTGGTGCTTCTCTTTCTTGGTCCTGTCACACTGGCATACCCTCCCTCCTCTCCTCTTCCTTTACTCTAGTACGTTTTTGAATAATTAAACATAATTCAGGAAGAAATTACTTCATTACTTTCATTATTGTTTTAATTTGATTCTATTATTCAATATATTAGAAGTATGTTTTCTCTTACAACTATGTGTGTGTGTGTGTGTGTGCCATGTTAAAATCAGGTAGTATTATCTTGATGACTCTTAAAGATAAACTTGTGATACAGTCATAAGAATCCTAATGGCATGAAGAGTTTAAATGTGTACCCAGAACAAAAAATAGTTAAACCAAGGTTTAACTTCTTTTACAGTTGCATTAAACACCTTAGAAGCTACATTTTTGTGAGCAGCCTCAAACGCCAGGGAAGACAGCTGACACTGACACCTGCCTTTAATGACAAACATGTCCCTGATTGGTCAGATGTGTCGTTGAATTTCACGTATAAACACACCATCGGTTTTTTATGCAACTTTGTCTTCCTTGGTGTAATAATAGTTACAAGGTCTCAAATGCAGTCCTCCTGCTAAGCGACCTCCAGCGAGATGCTGACACAACCGTGACTCAGCCTCACCGTAGCTCAGCACCCGGCTTACACATATGGAGATAGTACCAACTTTCTACTTTGTTAACTCACTTTTCAGATCTTTAGACCGCTTTCTTTGTTTAAATGCAGTTCCAAATTCACGACTGCATCCATCAGCTGCTTTTGAAGTTACTGCTTATTCACATTTATTTGTATGCTGCTTATTTTCTCTTCAACTTTTGGTTTTACAGTTATTCATTCATCCATCTGCAGCTATCATTTGTACAAAATGACTGTTTTTGCTGTGTCTTTGTTGTAGATTAGAAATAAATATTTTACATACCGAGACATGGCCTTTGGTTTTCTATTGTTCAACACTCAGTCCCTAACTTTTATCAGATTTTTTACCTCATTTTAAGTTAAATTTGCTCCTTATGTTATTGGTGCTTACTTTAAGTTACTTATAAATGAAAAAGTAAAGAATGTCTGAGTTCTCACATCACGTATAAAGAAAAGTTATTTTGAATGTGGCATGGTTGTTGGTGTCAGAGAGGCTGGTCTGAGTATTTCAGAGCAACTGCTGATCTACTGGGACCATCCTATGCAGCCTTCTCTAAGGTTTATAGAGAATGGTTGAAAAAACTGAAAATATCCAGCGAGCCGCGGTTCTCTAGACAGAAATGCTTTGTTGATGCCAGAGGTCAGAGCAATGTGTCGAGACTGTTTCAAGCTGATGTGAAGGCAACAGTAACTCAAATAACCATCATTAGAACCATGCAGAAGAGCATCTCTGAATGCATAAAATGTCAAACTATGAAGCAAATGAGCTACAGCAGCAGAAGACCACACCAACTGTCAGTCTTGTTAGCTAAGATCAGAAAACTGAAGCTGAGCACTGACACACCAAAACTGGCCAACTGAAAATTGGAAAAACATGGATCTATCCATTCATCCATCCTCTTCTGCTTAGCCTTTCCAGGGTTTGGAGGGGGGTGGGTGGGCTGGAGCCTATCCCAGCTGACATAGGGCGAGAGGCAGGGTGCACCTTGTACAGGTCGCCAGCCTGTCGCAGGGCTAACACAGAGATAATCATTCACACTCACAATCATACCTATGGGCAATTTAGAATCACCAATTAATCTAACTCCACTACCTGCATGTCTTTGGACTGTGGGAGGAAACCGGAGTACCCGGAGAAAACCCACGCAGACATGGGGAGAACATATTCCTACATCGACTTTCATGTAGTTTTAACTAGCTGAGTAGAGCTGTGCTTTCATGTGTAAAATCTGTAAATTACCCTCATGATACAGTACACTAAACAGATGTTGCACTTTTCATCAGGTTTCTGTGGATGTAGACCGGTGGTAATATATGGAAAAGGGGGACGCAGACATTCCACATATAGCTTTACTGTGCCGGAGCCTGACCCATTTTACCAATATCAAACAAACAAGTAGAACAAAAGACATAACTATGAATGAAAAAGATATCTGCTGTGAAGCTAAGTAGGAGGAATTTGAGACGAAGTCTACTATGCTTCACTACTGATATATTAGCATTAAACTTGGCATCAATTATTGTAAAGTTTTGTAATACTTAAAGTACTGTTCAGAGCACAGTGAGTGACTAGACATTCCCGCTTCCTCCTCTAAACAATACAAATTCTCAATGGTGCTGAAATCTTGAACTGTACCACAATATAACCATGTATACATGTTTCCAATTATTCACATTCATTGGACTAATCATCCGTAACAACAACATGAAAACACAGGGGACACAGGGAAGCAATTAGCTCCATTTATCTGATTTAAGTCACAAAATGTGCTCTCTCTCTCCCTCTCTCTCTCTCGAAATCTCTCTCTCTCCTGCAAAAAGGTAAACAAACGGCTCTCTCTGCCATTTCTCTGCCACTGAGTAGGATGAGACACTGCTATTATTCCAAACAATGAAACAGCCTAAGACAGAATTCCAAGTAAATTCTCATTTGTTTGAGCCACTTGTCACACAGTATATGATATATAGTATATGTGTATGTGTCAGATTAAGCATTCGCTCCCTGAGAAATATTGCCACTAGATGGGGTAAAAGTGTTCTCATCAGATTGATACATTTTTCATGTGGAACATCATGAGCAACAAATTTTAACTAACAAACAAATACAGAAAAAAAAAGGTTTGTCGTGTGTGTGAGAATTTATAAAAAATGTTCGGGTGGAAACTCCCACTGCTGTTTTTGTTTAGTTTTTTTGTGCCTATTTTTGTTTGGAAAGGAATCCTTTTTGCTTTAAAACCCCGTCTACAATACAATTCAATTCAATCAGTAAAGAGTCCCAGGCTTGGGCTCTTCTCGTGTTCTCCAGAAGCACCCACCGGAAACCCAGCCTCTCTCTCTTATAGATCAAATTAGAGATCTTGGGATACCCACTCTTAATTCTTTCCTCTAAACCTCAGAGACAAAAGGAAGCGAGTAGACGCCACGTTTTCCTGAGAGAAAGAAGACTGGATCACTGAACCAGACATCCGGTTCTTATCAGTACTCTCTTGCCTAGTTTAAACTGAAGTTTTTGAAATTTGAACCTTAAGGTGACTTAAGCTGACTGATGAATAAATAAAAAATAAATTAATGAAATATTGATTTGCATATCGTCAACTTGTTAAAATAAAATAATTTATTTCAGACCGACATGACCATTCCTGCAGCTGCCTTGCATCTGTGGCTGAACAGTCTACACAAACCCAACAGAAAAGAAGGAGTAATGAGATATGGCTACATCTCTGGTTTTGCCTTTAAAATGGCAAAAACAAATTAGTAGCATCTAATCCATTTTACTTGGGAGACAGGGCTGGACAGGACTGAGCACAGCTCTGAGCTTCACCCATCTGACCCCAGCAAGATGAAATGGATCTCCAGCTGTGAGTCAGCCTTTTAACTCGACAAAAGTGTTTGAGCCCATTTGCACTGAAGACCGACAGCAGATTATTTAATGTGTAAGCTGCATGTCCACAAACATTCGGTCATAACCGTCCCTTGCTATGTAAATAAAGATAATTAAAAAGTTTCACTAACAATGAATTAAACATGAATTAAATATATTCAGTTAAGGTAATCAGAGAATCATGCACTTTTGCCTTTTATTGTCAACATTTGTAAATAAATAAAAACACATTTTAAAATAACATTTTATAATTGGTGCCAGATCACACTCATCCAAACAGAGTGCATTTCCCACACTATCGTCAGTGACACGTCCAAGCGTCGAGAGGCTCAAGGTGCGTTCTTGCACTGAAGAAAAACAGCAGTCGGATAAAGGTCATATCACGCTTCACCAGACCACTTATAGTGCCCAGAATGACTCTTTCGGACAAGATTAAAAGCAGTGAAATCTCAGACTCAAGTGAATCGACTGCGTATGAGAAACTAAGCATCTATGGTATGTAAACACTTCTTTTTGTTTGGGAATGTTGGATTAACATAATCGATTTTGTTTTAATAGACAGACTTTTCTTTCATACAAAAAAAAGGGGGGGGACAAAAACTGCAGCCTTTATAAAACAAATTTACAACCATTGATCCTGAACTGGCTTGGGGAGCTGATGGTATGTAGCCACCGAGTGAGTGAACAGGATCTCATTCCAGTAAACTATAAGTCCAAAATACAGTAAATGAGGTTTATGGTCACAAATCTGACACGATCACATTCCTGTAAAAAAAAAAAATCACAGAGAATTTTTACAGGAATGGATGTAACTCATGTTTTTGCATCACATATCTCACAGTTACACTCCACTCACCTTTTGCATTTATTTACAGTGTAAAATAATTGTTCTTTGGTGTGCTGCTTGAACATTTTAACATGTCAAAGAAACATTTATTTCTGTTGAGATGCTGGTCTCATAAGAAAAATCATGCCTGAGAGCTGTTGTAGACATACTGCTGGTTACTGAACATCTTGACTGAAGCAGTCGGGTACACTGGCTACGAGCACTTCCATAGTAGCACATGACAGATGTGAAAAATGCAGGGATGGAATTGTTCCTAATCTTCACGCATATAATTGCTCGTTATCAGGTCTTTCCCGACATCGCACCTTGTACTTAAATCCGTAAAGGCGCAAGCTTATAATTTTGCTTGCTGCTAATAAAAGAACTTCTAGTGCCACTCTCAGGCAGCCAGAAACCAATGTTTATCATCTGGTGGAAGAGCAGATGAATTGAGCACATCATTAGCGTCTCCTGTAGTGTACAGCTGTTGGCAATAACAACTCCACTTGCTTTTAATGCTGTTTTGAATTGCACCCTCTTGTTTTTCTCCTTGATAGTGTAAACTGAATACATGAAAGCTAATTCATTGCCAGGTAAAGGACTTGGTTGTATACTGTTTGTCTCCTCATTATCATTACTTTTAATTATTTTTATTAACATGAAGTGATATATAAAAAGTACATAATCCACATCTGAGTGAATGACTGTAGTTGCTCTTACTTCTGAGAGTATTATTAGTTTTTATTTAATTTATTTATTCATTCATTCATTCATTTATGCCTTCGCATGTGGTCAGTAGACATGCTGCATGTACTAGTAGCAATTAGACATGAGGAAGGACATAAAACATTCAAGAACAACATTTGTTAAAGAAGGATATGCTGTAATTAAAAATTTAAAATGTAAAGACTGATGATAATTGACAGTCCAAGACACTCCATCTAATGTTTTCCATGTTAGGAACTGTGAGCTTCTTTTAGTCTGAGAAAACTGACATAAGCTATGCTTGAGCACATAAAATCTTATGTGAAATAATATCTGCTGTAAGATGTACACCAACCAAGCACAATGACAAATTGTGATGGCTAGACAACTGGGTCAGCGCATTTCCAAAACTGCAGCTCTTGTGGGGTGTTCCCTGTCTGCAGTGGTCTGTACATGGAGAGCGAAGGCTGGCCGGTGTACTCCGACTCAACAGACAAGCATCTGTAGCGAGTTTGAGGGACTGTCTTGGCCTCCAAATTCCCCAGATCTCAATCTGATCGAGGATCTGTGGGATGTACCGGACAAACAAGTCCAGTCCATGGAGGCCCCACCTCACAACTTACAGGACTTAAAGGATCTGTTGCAAACACCGTGGTGTCAGATACCACAGCACACCTTCAGGGGTCTAGTGGAGTCCATGCCTCGAGCAACATAATATTAGGCAGGTGGTCATAATGTTATGCTTGGTCAGTGTACAGTAAGCCACTTATTTGTTGAAGATCAGTTGCATAGTCCTCTATTTTTTCTTCAACATTCAGTTCAATCCAATTCATTTATATAGTACCAAATCACAACAGTCTCCTCAAGGCACTTTGTATTGTAGGTAAAGACCCTACAATACAAAACCCAACAGTCAAAACGACCCCCTATAAGCAAGCATTTGGCGACAGTGGGAAGGAAAAAACTCCTTTATAACAGGAAGAAACCTCCAGCAGAACCAGGCTCAGGGAGGGGCAGTCATCTGCCATGACCGGTTGGGGCTGAGGGGAGAGAGACAGGACAAAAGACGTGCTGTGAAAGAGAGCCAGAGATTAATAATAATTAATGATTAAATACAGAAACATTGTGGGAACCCCCCAGCAGCCTAGGCCTATAGCAGCATAACTAAGGGATGGTTCAGGGTCACCTGATCCAGCCCTAACTATAAGCTTTATCATAAAGGAAAGTTTTAAGCCTCATCTTCTCCAAAGTAACACATTCTTCACCTTGATAAAAATCTTTTGGCACTTTATTTTGATAGCAAAGTGTAAACAGGCAGACAGAAACTGGAGGATCAGAGATGTGACATACATAAAAACACAGCTCCGTGGCTGAAATCAAACTCTTGAATCCTATAGAATGCATCGCAACATTTCTAGTCTCTGATGAAGAGGGCACTGATTAAGCCATTTATTTTTGGATGTTCCTGATATTCAAAGTATAATTTTTTTGATTACTTTGGTGACATATATTAATATTCCAATGACCTTTTTTAAACATTTTTAGATTCAATGTGTCTACTCAGTGTGTATGTATGACCTTCAGATGGTAAATATTAATTTTTTTTGAGCTTGCTTGAATTAAGTCCACAAATATTTAATTGTAGTTCCAAGGTTTTACCAGCTATAATATCCTTGATAGGGCTTTAAGAGTAGCATTATCATCGGGGTCTTTGGTTCAGCTATTTTGTATAGTGTGATCTGAAAAACAGACTTTTAGTTGTGTTCCAATGAATCAAATTCTGAGAACTAGCTAAATTATGTACAGGTAATGAAGGTGCTGGAGAAAGGTCCAGAAGGGCATCAATCTGTTTCCATCCCTCTCATTAAGAAGCCTCTTCTAGAGTAATTTAGACTGTACAGCACTTGCAGCAGTAATTTTCTCACTTGGAGTATTAAGTATTTGATAGTGAGATGCTCTGTACAAAAAATGATTCTCACAGCAGTTTTAAAAATTCAAAGTCCTAGAGAAAGACTATAAGACTATAAATATAAATGCTAATGTAATTTATAAATAAATCATCAAAAGCGATTTTTGAATGAACTGTGAACCGGGCTCCCTTAAACAGAAAAACAAAATCACATGAGATTTACACACACACATACACACACACACACACACACACACACACGTTTGTGCAGTGATAAGTAAAGCTAAGTCCAAAGTCCACATGCCAGGTAGGTGGTGGCATGGCTTTTAGCAGCACAGCTCTTTTTTTTTCCCACTATTTCAATATTATTTTTATCAAAGCAAACTGATAGTAGTAACGCCGCTGTATAGATATGAAATCACTTCATCTTCCATGCATCACACTGAGAGACAACAAAGAAATGAAACTAATGAGCTGTTCTCAAACATCCCTGCACCACCATCTGTTATTGCTCTCAGGCTCCACAGCCAGTCAGTGGCTGAGTAACTTGATATTGTCCTGTGAATGACTATTAGCTTAAATGGCTTAATACAAAGAACAGCATACAGGAAGTGAAATTTAAAAGACTAATTAGTTTAAAAAGGCTGTTTGTGGTATTTTGTGACAGACTTGGTTTTAACACAATGGTACATGTAAACAAATGTACCTTTGAAGCAACAAAACATCAAAACTATTCAACACATCACTTAAAAGAATACCCAGTGGGCTATAAAAGTCATATTCTGCGTTTTTAATTTGTTTTCAAATTCAGTTTGTATGTTTCAGTTCAGAATTGTTTTTTCAGCTGACATGCAAATATAACAAGTTAAGCTATCAAAGTCAAAGCACATCATCTAGTTACCAGAGCATGTCTAGTATTTGGAAAATGTTTGGATGATTTGGGGCTTTGATGTGCATTTATTTTTATCAATGATATTATTGACAAATTTGAAAGTTTTTGCGTGTAGGGGAAAGCTATCGGTGCTGCCCTTTAATTTGAATGTTTAATTTATTGATTTCATGCAACATCTAAATATATAAATTCATGTGAAACAGCTGAAAAGGAAACATTTCACCTAATTAAACATTTAAAGTCTGTAAGTATCCTGAGAGCAGGAGAGTTACAACTGCCTCACCACCTCCGTGTCCACCTCTTGGCTTGTCTTTTGAACAAAAGCCCAAACCACTCCAATTAAAAAGAATGCAGTGTGTCTGAGCAGCATTGCACGCCAAGGAAAATCTGTATCACTATGAGGACATAAACAACTTGATCTTGTTTCCTTTTTTAACCAATTAAACTTCTGTTTCACTTCAATTACAGACATTCTGATCATATACCTCATATGCTGTCCTTCACATGCTATTTAAACAGCTATAACCCACAATGGCACAGATTGCACCAGACATCTAATATCTGGGATCAAGATTTAAGAAGGAAATCCTGCAAGGCCCGTAAACTTTAAGGTGGGGCTGCTGCAGATCAGACGGGCACAACAGTAGATCTGGGAAACACGGAGGCTCTTTTGCCATACCTTGTAGCATTGTATACAATCCAGGCAGCCACCACAGCCACATACCTATCTCAATCACACAACTTTTTACTTTGCCAGTAGCCACAGTTCCCTTAAATTAACAAAGATTTTTGAAATACTGATGTTACATCATCCTTTTTTAAGCTTTCATGACTACCTACATCAAAGTCCAGGCTCAAGGCAAAATCAATGCATTTTTTCCTCTAAAATGGGCAAGAATCTTTCTGTTAGAATCAGACTGATTATGAAACCAAGAAAACCTTTGAAAACGGTTTGGAAAAAGTGGTAATAACTGTATGTTAACTCAAACCATCATCAGCCAATCCAAAGCAAATTGTTCTTTTGATGCCTAAACGCTCGACTGAAGTTTAAACAAAGAAAATGTAAACAATTAGTATTGTGTGTCACTTAAGGCATCTTTCCATCCACGCTATCAACTAGTGAAAGTGTCAGTATTTTAGAATTTGTTGTGTAAATACCGATTAGGCAAACCCACAAATGATTCAGGTCTAGATTAGCTGGGTTAGTCTGTGCGTTGGTGCTCACGTGTCCTCTTTGATAAGTATTTTTTTTCTGTTCTCTCATAAAATGTTACCATGCAGTGTTTCACATAATAAAACAAGAATGAAGATCGGGAATTTTAAGAGCAAACATAATCCTTGCTCTTGAGGGAAAAAAAAAAGGAAAAAAAGCAAACTCCATTTATTAACTCTCTTCTACCGCTATTATCACTACTATATTAATGGGAATTTTTAACCTGTCATATGGCTGGAAACTGAGATAAAAGAAAGAAAATGAGAAAAGTATTTTGAAGAACTTTTGCCTATATTTTATGTGACTGCACTGAAAAGCTGGATTACAACTGGGCCTTTTATTTTTGATGCAAGGCTTACCTGAATGAAGATTTTTTTTTTTTTTGAGTGTGCGTATGAGCATGTAAGTGTATATCCAGGTACATATGAATGAATGTCTGGAGACTTATATTTGGCTTTCAAATACGTAAATGTCATCATTTAATGTTGTCCAGTAAGCTTTGTTCTTTGTGGCATTTCTGATCTCACAGTAAAAATAAGCAACCTGATGAGTACACAGAGAGACAGGGAAGGAGAGCACAGGTGAGGAACTCCAGCACCCAGCTGTCAATCTGCTTCAGCTTATGGTGACAAGACTATTAGGCCAAAAAACAAAAAAGAAAAAGAAAAAAAAACAGAACAGCAAAGGATCAAAAGATCACATTAATGTCCATCAAACAGCTAGTCCCTTTTCTTTGTGTCCATACTACATCCTCTAGGTGTAAATAGTTTTGCGTTACTGAACAATTTTGCACATGTTGACATAATGTTTTAAAATTACTGTAACACAGCAAAAAAGGAACCGAGCAAACCAAGCTGCATACAGCTCTGAAATAATGTGTTCAAAAGTCAGCATTATCTTTTACCTTCTTCCTCTGTCAGCCTCACAAACATTATCTTATCTAGTTGTCTGTTGTTGTATGAGAAGCAGGAAGTGGAGACTTTCCTTTTACCGTGATCTTTTCTCACAGTGGATGAAAAGCAGCTGAAGAACCAACCAACCAACCAACCAACCAACCAACCAGTCAGTCAGTCAGTCAGTCAGTCCCCACTATAGTGCAATGGCCCATTGAAGCTCCTTTTGCATTCCCTGTAGTGGAAACATTGGCAGTGGATCTCAGTCAATTCATCAGCCTTCAACATGGTATAGCTTACCATTAATGACTATATAATGGCAAAATTGATAAAAGAATGGTGCATTATCAACATTGTGGGTAAAACAAAGAATCTTCAACTCACTGACACAGTGGGGAGAAGTTGTACTATACACACCGATAATGCCATAATGACAATACAGGATTACAGAGCTAATATGTTATCTGTGCAAACAGTGGCAGCTGAGAAGGAAATTACAGCCTTGTGAGTGTTAAGCAATCATCACAGCAGCATGTGATGCCAATATGTATGTGGCATTTTTTCAATTAACAGTCACATGTGATTAGTTCTCCCAAAGCTAATTGCGGTCTATTTTTAGTGTTATTCAAACTGTGTTAGTGTCTGCAGAGAGGGAGGATGTTTAACCAGGCAAATCTTGGAAGTGGGTCAGGGGCAGACTCTCTGTTCTTGTGCACAACCCTGAAAACAATCTAGTAGTCTATTCCAAGTCGCTGAAATAATGGAAATACAATGAAGTTATACATAAGATGACAGAAGTGATGATGAATGGATGGTTGCACTCATAGAAGTTACTTCTCTGAGGGATGCAGAAATTACAAAAAAAACACAAAAAAAAAACAAAATAAAAAATTGACAGCGGTGAGAAACAAAAAAGCAGGGTAAAAATGACCAGTGGCGCTGTACTTAAAATTCATTAACGGGGTTATGATTATACTGTTTGATTCATTATCACCCTAATTAAAAAATAATGGATATAAGAGGAAATTCAAAAAAAAAAACAAAAAAAAAACAAGGTGAAGAATGTGATCAGACACCCGCTGTGAGTACTGGAGTCTGTACAGGCTGATAATTGGGGCTGGATGGATGAAAAGATGGTTATCTTTGGTATGAGCAATATCATCAGCTTGTTGACACGTTTCCTATTGAAAGAAGAAGATGGCACCAGAGTTTTATTTTTCTTACTGACACTTTCATTTATTTGATCTTTATTTTTAATCTAGGATATTAATCAGGTCAGTGGTTTTGCACGCAGAGTTTCAGTCTGTCACTATATTTTTCAGGCCCCTGATAGTGTTGCCTGGATGACAACATACAGTAAGGTAATGATTGAGATGGCCAATACTGCTTTACATACAGTGAATAAAGGAGTCCTACTGGTGATAAATACATGCATTTAATCAAAAAGGGTGCCATTTATTATGTAGCTGTAAAGGGACAAATGCATCATAGTGTTTAGATGCAAACTTCTGGCTTATATAGAGTAAGAAATGGAGCATGAATTTAGCTTGTTTAGCTGCAGAGATCTCCTGACAGTACTGTGTAACATGCCATCTTGTTCATCAATAACTATACTGCTGTTGGTAAATATCTTACCTAAGTATTTGTTTTATTGTGTCAATACCTCTGTTTTGTAAACAGGGTATTTTGTGAGGCATGGGAAGGTTTAATTAACTTATTTAAGAATAGCAACACACTACATTTACCACTGCAACCTCCCCTGCAATTGCACAATTTAACCTGATAATGGCATGCTGTGACTTAATAGTTCATGGCCAAACAGGAAGAGGAAAAAAAAAAGAATGATAAGAAGCATATCCTTATCTTAAAGACTTTGCCTGAATGGATAAACACAAAGCACCCACAAGCAGAGTTCAATAATTAGATCAATTAAGCCAGTGGGTAATCAGATACAGGAGGAACCGACTTACAAAAGCTTCCTTTCAGGATGTGAAATGAAGGACCAAGTGAACCTGCAGCTCGCATTGTGCTGATTGAAGGGCAGCTTAATATGGACTTATTTGTGGGTAATGCACACACATTAACATACTGTCTCAAAACCTGGGAACTACTTAGCAGGAGACAAGTGAAATCTTGTTTGTCCGGTGAGAAAATCTCAACTAAAAGCCTCGACAAGACATTAGGCTCTACTGCACTGATTATCACCCTCTGAGAAAGTCAATCAGCCCTTTCATTTACACCCATTTCCTGCTCTTACCAAGGTAGCAAAGCCAATCCCTATAATAACACAGCCATCCATTTCTTGCCTTGTATCCATCTCTGTCCATTTGGCCTCCATTGCTGAATATCTCCATTTTCTCTCTTTATAGCCAGATTAAATGGACATGTCATCTGATTTTAAAGGAAACACACACACTTATGCAGACATAAGTGCACTGAGGCTTCATTAAGGTATTTAAGTAAAAGAAAAAAGAAAAAGTCTGTCTTTAAGCACCTTGAGGCTGATATGGAGCCATCTCCTAAGATTACAGCTGAATAGTCAGTATTTTTCATAATGATAACCTCACCAAGCTTTTTAATCTCCATCTCCACCTAACAGTTAAGTATGGCAACAAGTTTCTTTTGAAAACAAGACACTCACTACCACAAAGTGTGACTTGTATAATATGCTACCGTTTGCTACAACTGGATGTTATTCCGTGGCATCTTCCACTTATAGGCATTCTGTTGCCTTTTGATCTCTCTCAAGATTGAAAGAATGAGCTGAGCAGGATCTCTCCATGGTGCTGAACTATTTCCAGCTGAACAGCTGCCCTCAGGCCATGACAAGCAAAAATATGCGCCAACCATATGAGACAGCGCTCCCAACAATATTGCCTGGGCAGTGGTAACACTGGCTAAAAACCTGTCTGAGTGCATCTGTGCAACTGTGGATTTTAGGGCAATGGCTCAGTTTCTTTTAAATTTTGCTTCATTGTTTTCTTAAAAAAAAAAAATCACTGGTAAAGCTGATTTGTAGAGTAATTACTTTATTGTAGTTACTTTATTGTTAGCTTTTTTTGGGGGGGTGCTTTTACAGTGAATTAAAAAAATATATATTTTATTTACTGTAAAATGAAAAATGTCACTAGAGCTCAGCTTTTGCATTTCACCCTATTTTAATTAGAAATGCAAAAGCTGAGTCCGAGCTATGACGTCAGCCAAAGTTATTCTGTCCTCAGAGTGCAGGTTAAAGCTGAAAAAAAGGTCTGAAAAAGACAGCAGGACACATCTCTTGAAAGCTTTTATCCAAACCATTATGACACACTGAGATAGCACTGCATGTGAACTTCGTTTTACATTTTTGTCTTCTTTGCTCACGCCTTGTAATACAACAAAGTCCCTGCCAGCCTGTTTAGATTTGGTACAGTTTACACACAGCTTTTGTTTCTTACTAAAGTTCAGCATAGCCACGTATGCATGTGAATATGAGAGAGATAAACCAAGAATATACAGATTGCTTCATTGGTTTCAGTGTGGGGTTAATGAAGTTTTAGAAGTGAAAATCCCAATGACACCCAGCATCAGCGATAGCAGTTTATTTATATTACACACAGAGTGTAAATATATTACATGCACAATGGAAGTTCATATAGTGTGCAATATGATCTGCATTTACAGCCCACTTTTCACCAACATTATTGCACATTTTTAGAAGTATACTCACCTTGTAAATAAGTATAAGGTGAGAGCCTTTTTTTGCAACCACCACTGATTGGCTCAGTGGGCAGACATCTTTCCATTGGTGTAATATAGATGTTTACTAAAGTTTGATTTTAGCAAAGACATCTACACTGTATTTAGACCTTCTAATCAACACAAAATTGCAGTGCGGGAAATCAATTACATACAGACATTAGCTACTACATTACATTATGTTAAGAGGTTTGTAGGTGTCACAAAATAGACATGCGAACATGAACATTCTCACTGACAGCACTGAAGATACAAAGTAAACTCATTTCCTCATGCAGGCACAGTACAATCACACAACATGTCCATGCGTGGAGACAAGAAAATGCCCACACCAGCATTTGCTTTTCAACTAAGAGGAGGCACATCCACAGCAGGAGTCAAGTTTCATTTCACACTGAATTAGTAAGACAAGTGCATACGATTCCAAGCCGCTGTCCATTTGTGTCTGTGCACAAGCACATGTTTGTGTGTGTCTGTGAAAGTGAAACAAAATGTGTGGTAGAGCGAAGACAACTCAACAGCAGAGAGCTGGCATGGATTTTTAACCACAGTGTTTAATTACAAAACCATTAGAAAGTCTGCATGCTCCATCCTGTCAGCCATCATTCCACCCCCTTTCATGTTAATCAAAGGCATATTATCACAATGTATGCTTCATTTCATAATTAGACCGTCTGCATAATAACCCTATCTCAGTCATTTTCTAAGGAAAATGTCCCCAAAATAGACATTCAACAGGGCGTTTAGTTTCACACTGCTCAAAACCAACATCGTCTGAAATTAGCAGTGAGATAAATCCCACCGAAAAGCAGAGTAAAAGAGCATAATTATGATCATGGAAAAATGTATAATAAGCGAGTGCCTTTAAATTAGTTACTTTATATATAATCAAAGTTAATATTAAACACACAGAAAAAAAAACAAACATCCTCACTGGTTTTTTAGTTTCAAGATTTACAGAATTATTATTTAGGGTTTGTACTCTACTGTAACCTATTTTTGAGCATGCTCATCACATTCTTGAGACTAGACTGTGTTTGAGTACTATTAGAAAGGGTTGTGCTAGATAAAAAAAAGTTTAATTACAGAGCAAATGGGTAAAATGACAAGTTTTACTGTGAAGAATGAGCTTCAAAGTGTGTCACAAAAGGAGAGCAAATGTAGAAAATTTTCAGAATTGATCTCTGTACAAGACCTCTGGTAGAAATCCTAGAAGCTGCTAGTCTCTGACACAGTTAATATCAATTCCAACTGATGGCAACAATCAAGAAATATTTTAAATTTATCCTGGAAACAATGCCCACCTTTCATCTTTAAGTCTGTTCTGCTCACTACAACATGGCAAAAATCACAGAGGGCCTCAGAAAATACATTTTCAACTGGTGTTAAGTGGTCTTCATTACGAGAACAAAACCTATTCATAAAGCGCGTGAATGTGTGAGACCTCGCCTCGAATGCACTTTTTTGTCTTTAAGTTTTAAGCTACTGTCCCATTTCAGCTCTTAGCTGATTTTCAGCCTGGTATTCACAAAAAGCACACACTCCTGGTGACAAGCATTCACAGCAATAGAAGAAAGCACGCAGCTGGTTTGCCGTATGCGTGCTGCTCGTACTGGATCAACCAAACTAATGACCAGTTCAGCTCTGTTTGAAAGTGTCTGTCTGCAGACATTTATTTTTATCACTATCAGGGCCCATTAAGCAACAAAAAAAAAAAAAAGAACAAGAACAAGAAAGAAAAAGAGAAAGAATGAGAAAGAAGAACAAAACGCATTCCTTGAGTTTCCCTGTGGTTTCTTCCTCTCAGAAGTCCAGTGAGTATTGAAAGCAGCTCAGCACTCAGCCCTTTTTCAAATCCAGGAGGCAGGATGATTGGATAAGTATTCACTGCACATCATCATCCCTGAATGGCCTCATCTACCTTTGCTCTCAGTACTCTATGCTCACTTACCAGCATCCATGCATAGAGTCTCTAATGCAAGGGGCTGAGTGAAGAGAAGGAGTAGTTGAAGAGGGTGAGGACAGTTTTGAAGTTGGACCGAAATGAATGTCAAATATAGCCACATGCTGCATCCCACTGTCACACGCTGGCATGGCTCAAGGATTCCCAGAAAATATTCCAGCTTCCCTTTCCCTCCATCATTCTATCAGTTTTTCTCATTCCCATTGCACCACTTTTCTTTTTGTTTTGTTTTTTTGTTTTTTTTTTACATGGGAACCCATTTAACTGCTGCACAGTGCAATGGTGGAAATTAATTCTATGTTCAAACATCACTGTAAACAATTCACTGAATAATTATGCAAAACTGGTGAAAACAAAGTGGAGAAGATTTATTGGAGACAGGGAAGGAAAGAATAAAGGTTAAGTGTGTGCATGTGTGTGGGCATGTGACTAATGTGCGAGAATAGGTTTTGGGGCCATATGGACTGTGACTTCCCAGCCGGAGGTGTCCGTGGAGCTGTCTAGCAGTGCGTTAATCTGGCAGGTTTTAATAGCAGAGGCAGGCAACAAGCAACAGCTCTGCACTCCCACATCAATTGAACAAGTGCAGGCTTCTCCAGCAGCTAAATGGACCATGTTTATGAGCTAGAGGATCTTATTTGTGTGTATTTGTTTTTGTACATGTATTTTTTATTTTTTAACTTAAAAAAAAAAAAGAGAATGATATGCAGTGAAATCATTTTGCCAATCCCTGCAAAAGCCTCTCTTTTTCACGGGGTTGCTTTTTAGACCAAGATTTGTTGTTACCATCATGGTTAGAATTTATAGCTTATAGTTAGAATAATCATTATGTCGGCTATGGCTGCTTCTCAGTTTCCCTGCAAGTGACAATAAAATACACAAAGCAGAACTCTGATGTTTCAGTGTACTCAGTGGCCTTGCAGTGAGTACACACGGCTATGTGATGCCGCAGATAAAAATAATAATAGCCTCAAAATAAAGTTTCTGTGCTTTTTGCTGGAGCAGATTAATATCTTTGCAGAAAAACAAGAAATGCCAATTAAGTTTGGGCAATTTGAATGGCTAAAAAGGAAGATTATTTCTTTACCATACATAACACAATACGTACTATTAATGGAATATCTCTGCTACACCTTAGGGTGAAATATGAAATGAGGAATGAAAGTAGGATAAAGGTTCATAATGAATGAAGGTCCTAAAGAACAGGAATGTGTGTGTGGTATAAGTGTGTACGCCACTTCCAAACCCACTTAAAGGAATAAGCAATATGAAGAGGTACTTATATTATCACTTCTGTGACACACACACCCCTAGACAGAGAAGGAAACACACGCCAGACTTTTAATGCTTCCATTATTTCTGAGGAAAGTTCCTTTCCAAGCTAACCTGCTGAGGTAATCATAACTGCAGTCAAAAATAAAATAAAATTAAAAAGAATGTGCAAGAATGGTACAAAGCAAAAAGCATTTTTTTCAATTAGCAATCTTATCACCCCTCTGTGGTGTGGGGCCACTGCCAAGCAGAGACAATGGCCACACAATGCATTTTCATTCACAGCAGTTTGCCTTCTTCAGCGCACACCTTCTCCAAACAACAGGCTGCCATTGATGTAAAACATTTTCTAATTAGTGTTTTCATTATTTGCCTGTGTTTGCTGATTTGCTATTGTACTTAATACAATGGTGGAAATGATAGATTCCTGTGTCCACAGTCAATGTCAAACAGCTTCCGTTAATTTTGGTGTCAATCCAGACTTGTATTCCTAAAAGGCTAAGTGTAAGCTTATGATGGCAGTACAGATTAACGTATATGAATATGTTATATACGTCCTCATGTTTTCAGGTTCTTCTCAACAATGCATTTGCATTATACTAAATATATTGTGAATAGTATAGTTTATTGGACAACATATTTAATAGTTTAATGTGTTCACTGCATTATCTTGTGATATTTTTTTTAACAGTAGCAGCATAGCTTGGGAGATGACTTCAATTCAGTTCAGTTTTATTTATATAGCGCCAAATCACAACAACAGTCGCCTCAAGGTAGAGACCCTACAATAATAATCAAATCACCAATCAAATATGTCTCCAGGAAGGTCATCTAATTTTGTACTTGCTCCAAACTCAGTGCTTTGTATTTAGTGCCAATTACTCTTTAATTTAACACATTAAATGTGTTAAATATTTGCAGAATCTACCACTTAGAATGCTCGCTGCAGAAGCTTTTGCTGTTGTATTTTGCATCGTCTTTCTAATCTAATCAGTACTCTTGTGTAATGGGTTTAGTCAGTTTGTGTTGCTCTGTTTTCTGTGACCAGGATTTCCTTATCAAACTTGACTGAAGGGTGCAGTTTCTGTGCTCTGGAAGTTCTTTGATCAGACTGATTGGAACACATTCAAGGGATGTAGGGGATACGCAGACCCAGAGGAATATGCATCATCTGTCACTAGCACCATCTGCAAGTATGCAGATGATGTTGTGATCACAAAAATTATAGTATCCAAACAAATTTCCCAGCGTAGTGCAGAAAATGTGATCCCTCAAAATCTGCAGTGCCACATATTACCATTTTTGACCAAAGAGCCATTGGGACAATGTTTCCTGCTGCATTCAAGCTCCGTGTTTAAGCAACTAAAGCTCTGTCTTTCTGTTTGAAACATTGAAAACTGCCACCAAAGATGATGATTTATGTGGTAGACAGCTTCATCACAAGTAAATAAGAGTTATGCATAAGTGCACTCAAGGTAAAGAACACTATGCAAGCTTGCCAGTCCAAACATCACTGTGTAAAATGGGTAGGTGGAAAATATTTTAAATGCCTGTAAAAACACCGTGAATTAAGGTGGATGTCCCCTAATACTCTTACAATAAAATTGCCTTTGTGCCAAAGAAGTATTCAATTTTAACTCAAGGCCTTTTCATGAAATATGTGAAAGAGCCATGAAAGCAGGCTGCAGGTTTAAATCAACATTTCTGCTCCATGGTGACAATAATCACTGAGGTCTATGCATCCCAGAGAGACTAATGTTGCTTTGTGCTTGACAATCATGGCCAGATTTCACAATCTTGCTTAGAAGTTGCAGTGCTTCAAACCAAAAAAGTTCTGCAACTGGTTGTGAAACCTGCACAGTACATTAAAAAAAAACAACAACAAAAAAAACTGGCCAGCCTGACATTAGAGGCATCCAAAGCATACTTGCTACTATTCTGTTTTTCCTTCTTTTGTTTCTTTTTTGTTTTCTTTCTAAAGTTCACTTCTGGAAGTTCACTTCTTACAGGGGTAGAATCCCATGTCTACAAAAGCATTTTATGCGGGCTACAAATGCCAAGCACTTTTCTGAAGTGGGAGCCCTGTTCTTTCAGCTCTGTTTGCTCTCGTATGGAAAATCTCCAGCACCTGACTCTCGCCGACTGCTGCTTACCGAGTCAACTGAATCTTTTACCAAATATTTTTTTTCATATGCTGTATAGCTGTCAGAACTTTTTCCTCATTGTTGTTCTGCCATTTTTCAGCTCATATGCTAGAAGGCCGGTGGTGATTAGTGATGTAGTACTTGTGTAGGCCATTCTTCACAGTCTTTGGAGAACTGCAATTGCAGATTAATATTTTTCAACTGTTCGCATTGTATGCCAATGATTAGCCTTCCCTAAGGTTAAATAGACACACCCTTCTAGCCTAACTTGCTACTGTACATAACAGGTTAGTTTGGAGATCAGCATTGTCTTACCAATCAGTTCTCTTGAAAAAGTAACATCACCATTCCTAGGAGATCCCACTGACCTTGGTGCAGCAACACTACGAGAGTCCTACTTTTATTGACCATCTAACTCTTTGACTTTCACTGACAAACATCAATGAAAATGATTTTTAGTGGAGAGGTTTTTTTCTTCATATATATTTTGTCATTCTGGCTGCAAGTAATTTCAAAGCTTCAGTTCCTCGAGACAGCGTTGAGAGGTTTCAAAACATTTTTTTTTTGACACAAGCCAACAGCAGTGAAAATATGTGAAATTACTGAAAGCGTTACAGTAATAATTTATGAGCTGACGAAGATTTTAAAGCACAGAAAGCACTTTAATACATCCATGACTTCCTGCCAGAATTGGATGTCACCACAAAGTGCATTATTTCATAATTAATGGGAAGAAAAAAGCATTAGAGAAATATTATATCACACCCTTTCATGTGCTCAAAGATTGTGGCTCTTATCTAAATGCTAACACGATGTGTGTAGTTCTGTTATTTTTTGTTTTCTTTTCTTTTATGACTTTTTAATAGACTGGGATCTTTATGGGTGAGCAGAGGTTTTCACATATGCACTATGCATTTTCTGTTTCGTTTATAGTTTCTACCTTGAAACTATGACTGCAATGAGCAGGGTGTGGTGGTTAGCACCGCTGCCTCACAGCAAGAACGTCCTAGGTTTGAATCCGCCTTGGCTGAGGCCATTCTTTGGCGTTTGCATGGTTTCCCCATGTCTGCGTGGGTTTTCTCCAGGTATGCCGATTTCCTCCCACAATCCAAAGACATGCAGTTAGTGGGGTTAGGTTAATTGGTGAATCTAAATTGCCCATAGGTGTGAGTGTGAATGGTTGTCTGTTTCTCTGTGTTAGCAGGCTGGTGACCTGCACAGGGTGCACCCTGCCTCTCACCCTATGACAGCTGAGATATCCCACCCCCACCCCCGGACCCTAAAAAGAATAAGTGGAAGAAAACGGATGGATGGATTTCAATGAACAGAATATGGGTTTTAGATTCAAGCTGTGATCATATTTTAAAAAGCACTACAAAATGGCTTTCTTGGATGGATGGATTTAACGCTAATGGCTTTGATGACTGGTTGTCGAAAAAAAAGCACAGGGACTCAAAAAGAAAAACTAAAGCCTATGCTGGAGCTGTGTGACAGGATTAACACATTTAGCACAAAAAAAATTTTTTTTCAATATAACCATTCCCTCAATCAGTTATTTTATTGCTTATGCACTTCGCATATAAAAATGAATGAAACTATAATATGTCGCAATCTCAAACCTACTCGTCCAGATTATGTGGGATTGTACAATTGCACAGACTTAGGTCCATACGTATGTGACAGCAATTCCTAAATAGTTAAGGCAATACTTGTGTTAAACCCCTTGCATTAAAGCTGATTAATTCTGCACTTCAATAACATCGTGATTGTTTGATAAAAAAAAAATAAAAACAACTGTGGTGCTGTACAGAAGCAAAGTCACCAACACTGTGCCATTGTCCAAATACTTGGACACCATTGCATATCCACATGTGTGCAACTATAAAGATGACTTTCTCTTATGCATATGTGTGAAACAGCAGCTGAAAAGTCATTAAGCTGGTCATTTGTGTCAGAAATCACTTTATACATGCAGCTTTTATGATTATTTTTTTTTATCAATACATGAGGAGATATTGCGTGTTGTGAATATAGTAAATCTCTATGAGTTAGGGTGCTTATTTTTGATTGAAGGTCATGGAAAACAGAGGAAAATTTATGAAATCTGAATGCAATGTCATAAAAATGTTAACACAGTCAAAGATGAAAATCCCTTGTGGGATTCACAAAACGTGTACGGACAACCAAGTCTGTTCTTACCAACCCGAGTATGTTGATGAATTGCATTTGATCTTAAAATTGGATGAGCATGTCAAGTAATTTGTAATTAGCATAAGAAAATGCCCAAATAACCTTTTTATGAGGGCAGCAGACTTAAGTGCCTTATGCAAACCACAAACCATCAAGTCACTGCAATTTGTGTGGTAATATGGAACTCAGAGAAAGAGAAACAACAAGAAAGGAAAAGAAAATACTACTAAAACATGGGAAAACATTTTCTTATGCACTGAAGGAATCTTTGTTAAGATGAATCACAATCTTACTTTCAAGTGTGGGCAGTGGAGTCAGAAGAAGAAAGAAGAAACTAGCAGTGCAATTAATGCTTTATCTCCCCGTCTGCTGCTAGGATTACTTTTAGATTCATGAGAGGGGGGCCAATCAAAACAACAAATACAGAGTGATGGTGCTGGTGCTAAGCCAGTTCCACCTTGAATCTGTCATGTTCCCAGGGCTTTTGTGAGTTTGTCTATTATTAGAGTTTTTGCATTTTGTGATTATTTGGAGTTTTCTGTTTGGTATTTTCATGCTTTTAGTATTTGAGTTTCTTGTATAACTTTTCTAGCCTTCCCCAACATTTCACACAGTGTAAATTTGCTATGTGAAGGTGTGTTTCTAACCTTTGCATTTGTGAGTTACTTCCTGTTTTATTTTGTTCGTCATCTGTCTCATGTGTATTGTATTCAATTTTACTTCCTCTTGTCTCATTATCGTGATTGTTTGCACTTGTGTGTTTCCCCCAGCTGTGTCCACTTCCCTTCGTTAGCCGTTTGTGTATAAATAGCTTCAGTTTTCCCTTTGTTCCTGGTCAGAATGTGATCCTTCCTTGTGTGTTCCTGCCTGCGTTCTTGTGGCTTTAGTTTCATCTTGCCTTTTGGACTTTGTGTTTCATGGAACAGGCTAAATAAGCAGATTTGTCTTCTTTTAATCCTGTCTACTTCCTGAGTCTACATTTGGGTCCTTTACCTGCACTTCATGACAGAATCCTGTACTAGCATATATTTCAAAAGGTGGAAAAACAGAACATTAAAAAAAACTGCATCCTGGAGCCTGTAGATTTCTTGTGCTTTCTTTGTGTGGCTTTCAACTTTGAGACCAGCAGTTATGTTGTGCCCAAAAGGCTTTTTTTTTCTTTTTTTTTTTTGTACTGTGACAATGCATAGAAACAATTTAAAATTGCAAATCAGCACAGAGGTAGTGAAAAAGAGGGAATGGATGAATAATTTTGAGTCCACAGTGTTTCTATGTTAAAGGTACAGTTTGACATTCCGCCAGTCAGTGACCTAACACATACAAGCATGAGACAAGATACCCATAAAGACAGTGCTAAGTTTTGATCAGGAGAAAATAATTTATTTACCTCTACACTGTGTGTGTGTGTGTGTGTGTGTGGAAAAGTGATCTTTAAGACAATATAAAGGGAAAACCATGTAAGGAAAGAATTACTGCACTTTCCTCTGTTGCAAACTTGAAAACAAAATGAGAAATGTGTTTTCAGACTTACGCAAACTCAATCTCAAAGAAAACAAATTGGGTCTCACCTGCTGTCGGTAATCTTTCTTCTGAATACCTCCGCTCTTCTCTCAGAATTCCAATGAGGCCATTTCCATCATCACCCATCCTTCTTTATGTCCTCATACTGTAACCATGTGATTTCTTTTACTTCCACCTTTTTCTCAACTCCTCAAATGTGATGTCCTTTTCTCATCCCCCGTCCTAATCTCACCATATTTCTCATGGTATTCCTTTTTGTTTCTACTTTTTGTTTGAAATCCTCTACTCACCTCTCTTCTCCCCAGTTATCCTCTATTTTCACAGTCAAGGTCAAATTTATTCATATAGCATATTTAAAAGAACAGAGTTGACCAAAGTACTGTAGGGGAGTAATTAGAAATTATATTTCCAATGCATTGCCTTTCCAGTGTATTCCATCTTCAGGCTTTCTGGTGTCTGCATATTTGTGTCGGGACTAAAGGCAATGATAATGGAAGTTCACAGGTTACTCTTAATAATTTTATTAATGCTTGTAAACATCAAATGGCAAAATTGTGTAAGGTAAGAGCTAAGCTACAACTCAGGCTCTCACTTTCTGTTTTATTCCCCCTTTCCTTTTACCATTCTGTCACTTACTCTCATTCAATTTTCCACTCACTCTCCCTTTCTCTTCATCTCAATACCCCCCTCATTGTCCTCCACTTCCTCCTATATTCACCTAATTCACTTACCTTCCCACTTATCTTGCTTGCTGCTGTGCTCTTTCTTCCTGCCTTTCCTGCTTTACACCTCATTGAAATGTGACTTCATAGGTTAATTTGTGGAACCTTAGTGCAGGCTAATCATTGGCGATAACTAAGATGACTCACAATGAATGTGAGCAAGTTTTGAGAAGTGTTACAAAAAATGAAATATCAAGTCATTCCTGCAAAAGTCAGGTATTTCAAAATATCCTGATCTAATGCAACAGTGGACAAAATTTGAAGCAGCTCCACCCTTATTCACTGTCCACCCAGCCATCTGACATTAGGAAGGGCTAAAAATGCAACCAGAATATGGAGTCAAGGAAATTTTATGACGTAGCAACGATGCAAAAACGAATGGTTGGGCTGTATTTCATTTTGCAACTGACAGTGAACAAGAGTTGCATCAATAAAAGTTTGGATAAGTAATGAAAGTATACCGACTCAGTTACACAGAAAGAGTGCAAATAAGGTAATTAAAGTTGAAAGACTGGAAAATATGAAGGTCAAGTATCTTGTTGGAATATCCAAATACTGCATATAGTACAGCCTCTCATTTGGCATTCTATAGCTTTTTCATCCAAAATTCAGAAAAACAAAGAAAAGCCTCACAAACCCGACACAAAGAGGAAAATCCATGAAAGAGTGAAATTAGAGAAACATCCTTTGGGGATGCTGGGGCACTGTAGGTGGGAAAAATTCAATCACAATGAAAAGAACACTGCAAAAATGAACAATATATACAAACAGTAAGCGTAACAGTAAGTAAGAACCCAAAGTGGATATAACAAAGCCAATAAAATAACTCCATATCAGTATAAAAATGTAATAAAATATCAATCAATTAAACATTACGAGTTTGTATGAACGGAGAACCATTTCATCTAGGCAGCCTTGTGAAAGAAAAGTGCAATATATGAAATCATGGTGATAATATTTAGCAGATGGCTATTGTTGCAGGTTTAAAAAGTGAAAGAAAAGCACAGAGACATCAACACAGACCAGAACAGGAAAGGTAGTAAAAATAAAATCTCTGGCTTTTTCCTCGAGATCAAGGATGCCTCCATCCTGATATATTAAAGTATACAGAGAAAGGTTAAAATTTATGCCAAGATCATTAAACATATTATACATTAACAGAGCACTTTAAATTCAGCTCTGTAGATTGGAGGACAGTGACGATGTCACTGCTCATGCTGGTTATACTTTTCAAGGTTCTTCTAGATGCTCTACCGCCTGATGCTCATTAACAGAGGCGCATCTCATCATCCTCAGGAAAATTCAGTTCATGTAACCAGGCAGTCCATTACTTCAGAACACTTTTGAAATAAAAAATAAAAATAATTTGATAGAACTCTACAAACACATTAATTATAGGTGAAATTAGAAAGAAGCTCACATGTATGATTGTATGCTGGGGGGAAGAGGGTTGGGCAAAGATCAAATATTCCAAACAGGCCATAAATCACTGGTCTCAAATAAGGACAGTAAGTGGTTGTCCTGCCAGATCTGGTCTGTGCTTGTTCTCATTAAATTTGGCATAAATTTGGGGTCAAAATATTTCAGATGGCATGTCAGTAGGAAAGCCAATGAAAATGCACTATAAAGCTGGACTTACTTAAGAGAATTCTAAACATACAAGTACTCGTCTGATCCGCTGGTACTGTAAGAAGATTTGTTACAGTACAGTGCAGTTTTTGACGCTAAAAATTTCTTTGGGTTCAAATGTGAGCACAAATGAATAGATCTGATGACATGACCAGATAAAATGTGATTATTTAAAAACCGCCTTCAAACCGTGGAAGCAATTTTTCATGTCTATTTGTATAAAAAGGGGACTTTTGTGTCCTTCAACAGGAATCAATAGACCTTTTTTGACGTTTTCTCAAATTTTGGGGTAACTGTATTGATTGTTTTTTTTAAAGGCCACTAACATTCATTCATATTGCATACCTGCTACACAACACTTGTCGAGACTAGTTTTTTTTTTTTTTAATCACATCACAGTGAATGTGTGGAATAAACCCCTACTTCTGTGTTTTATTAAGAAATCCTTCTGGTCCTATATTTATGGAGGACATGAATATAGGAAATGTTTATTTCCACTGACTCAAACACACACACACACGCGCGCGCGCGCAAGCATAGCATTTGCTTTAGGAGAGGAACAATGATTGCCATAACTCTCTGTCAAGCCTATTGACCGGCAAACTTCTGGAAGGGATCTCCATGAAAAATGACTGGCTGCGTTGCCATGTTCAACCTGTCCTGCCACTGGTATACTAGGTGCATTAAGTGAGTTAACAGGCAGTGCAAAATCACTCATGAACAAACGGTTTCTGACTGCAACCTTGTTCCTCAGAGGAAAATATGTCAGGGGAAGAATGATGTTGAACATTGATCCTGTGCTCTGCCTCGAGTCCAACCTCTCTTTGTGCCTGGATATAACATAACATAACATAATGAAGGACCATGGTGAATGGCAGGACAGGGACTACATGTCATACATCAAATTCAAATAGTGGTTGTTAGTTTAAGTAAAAGGCACACGATTAAAGTGAATGGGCTAAAAATAAAAAAGACAACTCATGGACTGAGCCAGAGAAAAAAAGAATTACTTAACAAAATAGAAATATTGGCAGTGCACACTTATGGTGTAGCTTAAGTATGATACAGCTTTTGTAGTTTATAGCTTTTCACTGTAATTTTAATGCAATTTTAAACATGGGGCCCAAAGAGATGTTAGTGCAAGTGAGGGAGGCCATCATTAGGCTGAAAAACCCAAACAAACCTATCAGAGAGACAGCAAAAACTTTGAAAGCGGTCAACACAACAGTGTGGTACATTCTTAAAAAATTAATGCACTGGCCAGGTCAGCAAAACCAAAAGGCCTGAAAGACCACAGAAGCCTAAAATTCGTCATGACAGAATTAATTCCATGGTTAAGAAAAACAACATCACAACATCTAACCACGCCAGGAACGCTCTTGAGGAGGCTGGTATATCACAGTCAAAGTCTACAATCAACACATGCCTTCATGAATGGAAATACAGAGAGTTTACAGCAAGGTGCAAACCACTGATTTCACTCAAGACACGGAAGGTCAGATTAAAAGGGTCTGTTAAAAAAAAATAAAATCTTTGGACAGATAAAACCAAGCTTTTACCAGAATGATGGCAAGAGAAAAATATGAAGAAGAAGAGAAACATGATCTGAAGCATACCACATTATCTATCTAACATAGTGGAGGCAGTGCTATGGCACAGGTATGTATGCCAGTGGAACAAGGCCACTAGTGTTTATTCACGATGTGACTGCTGATAGTTGCAGGATGAATTCTGAAGTGTGCAGGGCTACAGTTCCCGTTCAGATTCAGCAAAATGCTGCAAAACTGTCAAGAGTTTCTCAAGATTGAGAAATGTGATATTCTTAAGTGACCAAGTTAGCCACCTGATCTTAAACCAACAGAGCATGTGGCTAAACTGCATGTAGAAAGACCAACAGACAAGCAGCAGCTGAAGGTGATCATCGATCATCGACCTGTAACCTAGGGTGTCCTGTCACCAAGTGCAGTTATGGACTTGGCATCAGGACTCAATCCATGATTATCACAGAAGGCCAGTAATAGAACACCACTCAGGTTTTTATTAGGCAGGTGGCTCCTCCCAAACACACCATTTCAGGCTTCACTGTCATGACTAATATGAGCACTGATGACCTTCACAGGATAATGGAGTCTCCAGCTGGGGTACCTTCCCCACCCAGAGACTCCACAAAGGCCTGATATTCTGAACTGCTGCACTAAAAACAATCAGATCCAATTTCCCAGCCCAAAGGAATGTGGAAATAATCCTCTCATCCACTAGGGAACACACCAATGTACAGGCTCCAAGCCAGGGGGTTACAAGAATACCCAGTTCTGCCTGGCGCCATGCTGCCTTGCCATGGGCAACGTAATAGCAAATAAAGTCCAGCCACTCTCCAGGAGATTGGCTCCAGAACCTGCGCCCTGTGTTGATTGAATATTAATTTCAAGCAGGTATCTCTCAACCTCCTGCATAACCTTGGGCTCCCACCATACTGGAGTGGTGATATGCATACCCCTAAAGACAGTTTAAGCAGCCCAGGATTGGATAGCCAATGCCTCTATCTTTGACTGTGGTCCAGTCCATAAAGCACCACATCAGATCAACAAAAACTATGATTAAAAAAGCAAATTTAAAAGACTTTTTTTAATTGTATTACTATATATATATATATATATACACACATCACACACACACACACACACACCTCTACTGATAAGTAATTATCAATAATAAATTATTGCCATTTTAACTATATACTGATAAGAAATTGCCATTTTAAACTTAGTCCCCAATTTTCTGAGGTGCAAAATTATTAATTAATTATCCATCTATCCATCCATCCATCCATCTCTTCCGCTTATCCTGTTCAGGGTCGCAGGGGGGCTGGAGCCTATCCCAGCTGACACAGGGCGAGAGGCAAGGTGCACCCTGTACAGCCTGTTGCAGGGCCAACACAGAGAGACAGGCAACCATTCACACTCACATTCACACCTATGGGCAATTTAGAATCACAAGTTAACCTAACCCCAGTAACGGCATGTCTTTGGACTGTGGGAGGAAACCAGAGTACCCGGAGAAAACCCACGCAAACACAGGGAGAACATGCAAACTCCACACAGAAAGACCCTGGCCAAGGTGGAATCAAACCTAGGACATTCTTGCTGTGAGGCAGCAGTGCTAACCACCACATCACCATGTATTAATTAATTAATTAATTAATGGTAATTAATTTATGGTATGTTCTTAAAGAGACAAAGGCACTGAATAGCTCAACAAGACCAAAAAGCCTGGAGGACCACTGAAGATAATTGAAGTTCAGCAGTTTCTTTCTTTGGTTCAGAAAGAAAACTTCACAACATCTAGACAAATCAGGAACAGTCTTGAAGATGTAGGCATGTCATTGTCAAAATCTCAAACGAAGAGATACTTTCATGAATGGAAATACAAAAGGATTTTCAATAAAGTGAACCATTTGTTACAATTAAGAACAAGAAGGCCTGATTAGACCTGGTTAAAAAACATCTAAAACAGTCTGCAAAGTTTTGGAAAAAAAGAATATTGGACAGAGGAAACAAAGATAAACTTTTACCAGAATTATGGGACAGAGAAAATATGGAGAAGGAAAGGAACACCTCATGATCTGAAGCGTACCACATTATCTGTCTAACATGGTGGAGGGAGCAAAAAAATGGAATATCCTTCAATGGCCATGGCAGTCACCTCATCTCAACCAAACAGAGCATGCTTTTCAGCTTACTGAAAACAAAACCAAAGGCAGAGAGACCCACAAACAACTGCAACTGATGGCAACTACAGTAAATGCCTGGTATTATATATACCATCTTGAATTCATGCTGCAAGCCTGCACTTCAACCACATCTTGATAGATTGAAAACATACTGTATTTGAATACCAGTGCAGTAAGTGTGAAGCAAATGTTAATCTTCAATAAAGAGGAATTTCATTAACCACAGTTTTAATGAGAGATTTTTATCAACTGACCTGCAGCATTTGTTGGATCGCATATCACTCCAAAGCATAGGGACACAGACACTGAGCCTTTTCCAACCAACCTTGGAAAGTTAGATGAACACTGTAACCATATACAGTGTGTACGGAAGGTTTTCAGACACCTTTAAATTTTTCACTCTTTGTTTCATTGCAGCCATTTGCTAAATTCAAAAAAGTTCATTTTATTTCTCATTAATGTACACTCAGCACCCCATCTTGACAGAAAAAAACAGAAATGTAGAATTTTTTGCAAATTTATTAAAAAAGAAAAACTGAAATATCAGATGGTCATAAGTATTCAGACCCTTTGCTGTGACACTCATATTTAACTCCCATGCTGTCCATTTCTTCTGATCCTCCTTGAGATGGTTCTACTCCTTCATTGGAGTCCAGCTGTGTTTAATTAACCTGATTGGACTTGATTAGGAAAGGCACACACCTGTCTATATAAGACCTCACAGCTCACAGTGCATGTCAGAGCAAATGAGAATCATGAGGTCAAAGGAACTGCCCAAGGAGCTCAGAGACAGAATTGTGGCAAGGCGCAGATCTGGCCAAGGTTACAAAAGAATTTCTGCAGCACTCAAGGTTCCTAAGAGCACAGTGGCCTCCATAATCCTTAAATGGAAGAAGTTTGGGACGACCAGAACTCTTCCTAGACCTGGCCGTCCAGCCAAACTGAGCAATGGTGGGAGAAGAGCCTTGGTGAGAGAGGTAGAGAAGAACCCAAAGATCACTGTGGCTGAGCTCCAGAGATGCAGTAGGGAGATGGGAGAAAGTTCCACAAAGTCAACTATCACTGCAGCCCTTCACCAGTCGGGGCTTTATGGCAGAGTGACCCGACGGAAGCCTCTCCTCAGTGCAAGACATATGAAAGCCAGCATAGAGTTTGCCAAAAAACGCACGAAGGACTCCCAGACTATGAGAAATAAGATTCTCTGGTCTGATGAGATGAAGATTGAACTTTTTGGTGTTATTTCTAAGCGGTATGTGTGGAGAAAACCAGGCACTGCTCATCACCTGCCCAATACAATCCCAGCAGTGAAACATGGTGGTGGCAGCATCATGCTATGGGGGTGTTTTTCAGCTGCAGGGACAGGACGACTGGTTGCAATTGAAGGAAAGATGAATGCGGCCAAGTACAGAGATATCCTGGAAGAAAACCTCTTCCAGAGTGCTCAGGACCTCAGACTGGGCCGAAGGTTCACCTTCCAACAAGACAATGACCCTAAGCACACAGCTAAAATAACAAAGGAGTGGCTTCGGAACAACTCTGTGACCATTCTTGACTGGCCCAGCCAGAGCCCTGACCTAAACCCAACTGAGCATCTCTGGAGAGACCTGAAAATGGCTGTCCACCAACATTCACCATCCAACCTGACGGAGCTGGAGAGGGTCTGCAAGGAAGAATGGCAGAGCATCCCCAAATCCAGGTGTGGAAAACTTGTTGCATCATTCCCAAGAAGACTCATGGCTGTACTAGCTCAAAAGGGTGCTTCTACTCATACTGAGCAAAGGGTCTGAATACTTATGACCATGTGATATTTCAGTTTTTCTTTTTTAAGAAATTTGCAAAAAATTCTACATTTCTGTTTTTTTCTGTCAAGATGGGGTGCTGAGTGTACATTAATGAGAAATAAAATGAACTTTTTTGATTTTAGCAAATGGATGTAATGAAACAAAGAGTGAAAAATTTTAAAGGGGTCTGAATATTTTCTGTACCCACTGTATAACACAAAATGCTTAGAAGAATAGCTTCTATGTGAATGACTGAAATATTCTCTAATCTGCCTATAACTCAGCTTTCTGACCTTTGTAGACACAGGCAACCATAAAGTAGACAGATGCCAAAGAAAGACTTCAAGGCCAGCAAAAGAGACAGGTGCCAGTGTCAGTTTTTGAGGTGACTCATAATATTACAGAATCCCGAGATATGGCCATTTCAGGTCTTTTTACATTTAATACACATTTTTATCAGAAGGCTAAATCTGAAACTAAAGTCTCAAACAGAAACGACTTGAACATGCTCTGCTTGTGTCGTCACTGTTGCAGGATAGAGGAGCAGAAAATGACAGTGAAACTTGCTGTGGTGCTATGTAAACTGGTTAATCTTATGGATATTTGATCCCAAACCATGATCTTTTTCTAAACTTAGGCATGTTGTGTTTATGCTTGAAAAAGTAGTGACTAAGAACAAAAAGTCAAAAAGGAAAAGTGCAAAAACACTAGTTCTACACAGACAGGATGTCTCAAAGACGAAAGTCCTGTAAATGATGCCGCCCCCACCATCTTTGCTTCTTTATGTACACTTTTGTGAGTTTTATGTTTCTTCCTCTGGCATTATCCTATTCTAGGGTAATGACCTGTGTGTTTTAAAAATTGATGCCCAAGGATACCCTGTAAATTGAAATGTGATGAAAAACAGACCTAGGGAGTAGGAGGGTGTTGGTTTTCTAACATACTTGGCATAATAATTTTAAAAGATGAGATAGCTGTGTTTATATAGTCCCACTGCAATTAATGGCAAAAATAAATAACTGAGAATGCTTTAAAGTTGCACTGTTTGCATTTTTGTTTAAAATGTTCCAAAATAAACACATTAACACAATGAGTGAAAGTGACAGCTATGATGTTTTGCCAAAAGATGTGTGGCGGAGATATCTACTAAAATTAGCATGCTAACCAGCTAGCCCTAGCTAGTCCCGTCTCTGAATAACCGCAAGATGCAAGTGAGTCACTGCAGAATCCTTTTTATCAGCAGCTAACACGTGAGGAAGACAAAGTACACCAGAAGATGTCATGTAACCTCTTGTTAATCATGTTAAACCTTCACAAACAGATGCTCAAAAAAATAAAATATGTCAAACATGTTCACTATAAACTTTAGACTGATGCCACACGTGGAGTTTCTAGACAAGATCACAGGGGAACTCACGCTTTCTGCAAAAGCAGGGACCAAAGACAAGCAATGAGAAGTATTTCCTCATTTCCTAAAGTAGGGGTGGACACACCATTGCAGCTTTAAGAATCAAAACCCTAATTTGACCATATAAGACCAACAAAAAGAACAGTAAGACTGATAAGATCCAGTAAATGTATTTCCATAGAACTACAATGCAGCCTTCTCCCTCATGTGTGCATGAAAGAGAAGAAACTGTATCAGTGTAAGAATCAAATTGTGTAAGTGTTGGCTCTAACACAATATTAAAATAAGCAAGACTTCTTGATGTTTTGCAGTCTAAACTAATTCTTGAGGCCAGATGGACTTGGCCTTGACTTGCCTTTGACTTTACAACTGTGACTCTTCTCTATCATACTGAGCCAGTTAAAAATAATACATTCAAAGCTTCTTATCCTTCCTTATTTAATCCGAAGACCAACAAAGGCCTGTTAATGTCCTGCAGTGCTTAAACAGCAGGTCAGAGGCAGTGATTAATCAGCTTCTAATATCTGTCACTGATGCATTAATGACTAAATGGCAGAGGGACACATTTTTTGAACATCATTATTATACATCATGCTAATAATTATCTAAGATCACAGGAAAGTGGGTGAGTCAGTTAAATAAGTGATGCATGCAGATGGCTGCTGATTAGCAAAGATACTCCCTCCTTATTTTTTAAAGAAGTTTGGGTAATACTTTGCAGTTGCCAGTAACCCTCCGATACACAGTAAGCGTTTTTTATTAAGGCCACCAACAGGAGGTGTGGAGGTCTAAATGAAACACTCCTGCCTCCACAACACTAAAAGACAAGGCCTGTTCAATCCTCCTACTCTATTTACTACATCACTGTTTTTACCACACTGGGAAACAATCATATCATCCTGGCTTTCTTTTGTTGGCTACTTGCCACAGTAAGAAAATATTTTCTATCATGTTCAGCTAGCAGAATTTTAAAACAAGCAAAAAGTAATCTTTGAATGCCGACTTTTAATGTGAAGCAGCAGTATTTGCATTCATCTTCACGAGAATACTTTTATAACCAACACTTTGCTTTGTACATGGGGAACGTGTCTTTAAAAATATTAAGAAGACAGAGCCAATATTGCAGAAGATATGAAGAACTCCTCACTAACTGTTGGTAATAGTGTGCCTTCTAAGACACAGAGAACCCCTGGCTGTCAGTATTGGGTAAATGGGAGTGGAGTGATGGGGTTTTGGCTGGCAGGGGGTGTATAAAGCTCCGCAGGCCATCTATTTGGTTTGAGCTTTAATCTCTGTGGCAACAAACTGAGCTCAAGACCTTCTGAAAATCATTTCTTTCTAGCTTTCTTTTTCTGTCATTCAGATCACATCTTACAGCATAACTGAAGTTCCTCACTCATTCCCTGTTAGTGTCATTGCAATATATAGGTTTTATTACAGTAATGAGTTCATGTGTTTGATCATTTCTCCCATGTGTGTGTCTGTGTGAGTGAGAGAGAGAGACACTGGGTGCTTTTCATTATGTTCACTCTTCCTGGCATCCTCTGTAATTCCATGACCCGGAAACTGTTCCCCCTCTCTAACCATGGAGTACTTCCCACTCCCTTAAATGCATTTTGAGTAGATGAGATGGGAGGAACCACATGCATATCCTCCCAGCAGCCTTTTGTCTTGTGACATATAAATTGCATGCCTCTAGACCAGGGGTCGTCAACTACATTTGTCCAAGGGCTGGAATTTTTCTCGCAGACAGTGCGAGGGCCAGATGCTCTCATAAAGGCAAATAAAATTATTGTATCATAAGTAATATATTATCATTTGATCTGTCAATTTTAATTTCAAATTTATAATATTTTTAATGATGTGATGTTCAAGTCTTGCACTTCCATGTTCTTCTCGGTTATGTTGATGGTTGTTATGGAAACACCGCAACTGCGCGCAGTGTATGATCAGCACGGGAATCAATAAAATGTTAAATGAGAGCAACGAGTTTATCTATGTGCAATCTACTTTTCAGAAGGCTTTTTTGTTGTTTTGTTTGTTTGTTTGTTTTTTAATATAGGAACATATGAAGAGTTCCGATGCAAAACCCTTTAAATCTGCCTGGACACTTGTCTTTTAAAAGAGCTTTTTTTGTCTCTCTGGATCCTATGGTAAAGTTTAGTCATTTCATTTTACAGGCAATGGCGAGGTGCCTTTTTTTTTTAAATCAAAAATGTAAATATAGTAATTTACCTACTTTTTAACAAATGAAATTTTGTTTTGTGGCAAAACCAGTTTAACCTTCAGTCTGTACTCTGCCCAGTGTGAATGAAGGCAAAAGGCCCAAACATCAGACTAAGGCTGCGGGGTTCATGACAACTGAGGGATGCTTACGGGGGGGGCTGCAACCAGCCCCCACCCGCATGTGGGTACACCCCGAGCCGCCCCTGCAAGCTGACCATGTGAGAGACCCTCACAGCAAAAGGAGAGAGGAGCCCCGCGCAGGCCGGGAAGTAGGCTCTGCAGCCACAGATGCACATATGGAAATCACTTACAACTTTTACTTCCATTAATTACACAAGTTAGACTCACCTTTGGCCCTCAACCAGCTCCTCAGTGCAGCGCAGTGCTGAAAATCTTGCATTCTGATTGGCTCTAGGGACATGTAGGCTTTTGCTGGCAATGGGAAGTTTGCATCTGATTTCTTCATAATTTTTCCTCCTCACTAGGCTAGTCTCGATTTCAGTAATATTCAGGGAGCGGATGGAAAGCTCTTGCCGGCCTGATGTGGCCAAGGGGCCGCCAGTTGATGTTCACTGGTCTAATGTGTAAGTGGCCAGAACTTTTGTCCATATAGTGTAATAGCAGGTCTCCTACACTGTAACTCAGTCCATGTCTTTGATAATTACATGGTGCATCTACAATAGGCTTGTGTCTGTTTCAGTTCAAACTGAATTTTATTTTTCTCCAGTAAATATTAAGGAATGGTGCTGATGATAACTTTTTAATAGCACAAGTGACTCAGTTTAGGAAATTGTCAAAGTTCACTTTAAATTACTTATAAAATTTGCTTCATTTAATTTATTATTGTTTAAATACATACTGTATGAGGTACAGCAAAAGTAGAGCGTTAATCACCACATAATGTTTGAATCAAGCTTGTAAGTTAGGGCTGGATCAGATGACCCTGAACCACCTCTTAGTTATGCTGCTATAGGCCTAGGCTGCTGGGGGGGGTCCCATAATGCACTGTTTCTGTCTCATTCACCTTTATTTATTTGTTTATACTTCACTCTGTATTTAATCATTATTATTAATCTCTGTCTCTCTTCCACAGCATGTCTTTTGTCCTGTCTCTCTCCCCTCAGCCCCAACCGGTCAAAGCAGATGACCGCCCCTCCCTGAGCCTGGTTCTGCCAGAGGTTTCTTCCTGTTAAAAGGGAGTTTTTCCTTCCCACCGTCGCCAAGTGCTTGCTCATAGGGGGTCGTTTTGACTGTTGGGTTTTCTCTGTGTTATTGTAGGGTCTTTACCCACAATACAAAGTGCCTTGAGGTGATTGTTTGTTGTGATTTGGCGCGTATATAAATAAAATTGAATTGAATTGAATTGAATGCAGCTTAGTTCACGCTACAGTTGCTCTCATTCACACATTTTTCTGTTTTGGCAGTAACACATCAAGGATTGATCACCATTTCAATCAGCAGTCCTGACAAAGCTTTTGTATTGCAGATAGAATTTTTATTGTTGTATGACAAGTCGAACTAAATTAGAGATTGTTACATCTGTTAGAGCAGCGATAGTGATACTGCAACAAAAGTGATCACTCTTGACCCCATTTACCCAGAGGCAATCAGATAGTCTATCAGCAATCTCCAGTAATAACAGTATAAAAATACGGACAACTCCCCAATTCTGATGTAATTTCCTGGTCTCATATTATTGCAGATTGAATCAATACAAATATTTTGAGACATATGAAATAAGACAAACTACTTTAATTCTCAAGACGAAAATAGAATTGCATGAGGGAAGTGTGTGCAGAGGGATTTTCATGCTGTAGAAATGTTGAGAATTCAGCCTGCTTGATTACTTTTGAGAGAATTGAAATGCCAAGGACAAACCAATTTCTCATCTCTGGTGATTTATTATGGAGATTATGAAATGCCCATCTCCAATAAAAGGTTGGTGCCCATGAGAAACTGTTGTCCATCCTTTCCTAATCCATTCACCAAATGCTCTTGCTTTTTTTGGCACTCAAAATACTTCTTTGTCTGTCTTACAATCCCTGAATGGAAAAAGTTATGTGACTGGTCTCACATGTGGCTCACATTCCATGAAATTAACATCTTCACTGAGATCAGTTTCCCTTTAAATCTGTAAATCTCCCTTTTAAATCTGTAATTATATCTGCACAGCAAGATATGAGTTTGATCAATTCTGATACAATTTTGCACACCCTATTTTTTGCTCATTAAAACTTTCACATTAATATAAGTCAAGCAAATATTTCAGTTATGAAATGGCTTTTCTAATAAATGTTAGAGCCCTGTGGCTGCAGTTTTTGTTTGAAGTCCTGTTTTGAATGCTGTCCAGCACAATATGATTTTAGCAGTTGTCAGCAGGCCCAGTTAAGCCAAAGCAGTCACTGCCATTATGTGTTAGTAAACGTGATTCAGTTCAAATTAATACCCTAAATTTGTGTTGAAAAAACTAGTTTATGTTGTGTTTAATGTTTAACCCTCAAAACTATTCACCAAAGTGAGGTAGTCGGGTAGTTTTGTTATGTCGGTGAACAAAGCACTCTACATCTTAATGGAAGAATGATGAATGAATCATATTGCTTCTTTTTGTTAAGAGGTCTGACAAATTGTTCTGATAAAGGTGTACCTGCTGAAAAATTAATAATGGATCAACTAAATTAAAAACAAATGTCCAAGAATTTTATTATCAACATGTTAAATATGTAAATTTCACAAAAACAGATACAAACCTGCATGGAAGTTGAAGTAAAATATTCTTCAGAAATACAACAACTCAGTCCTTTAGAATGTGTTCAAATCAAATAAGGAAACTAAACCAGTATTTGTTCATGCATTATCTGTGTTTGTGGGCATTGCCTTTGGTGAATAATTTCTCTCTGCTGTCCTTCATTTCATGCAGGACAGCTTACTATTTATTCAAAAGTATGTGGCTATATCAAGTGAAAGTCAGCTGTTGAGGCATGTGCAGCTGGCCTTAACCAAAGCTAAAGTAAAGTTCTCGTTGCTGTTTGAAATGCCGTCAAGCTGGGACCTCATCAAAGGCTTCGTGCAGCCCGTTTGTTTTCTGATCTACTACACTGTAAAAAAAAAAAATTCTGTTGAATTTACAGTAAAATACTAGCAGCTCTGACCACCGGAACCTCACTGTAAAAAATACGGTGACAACGTATAAGAGTTTATGGTGGGCTTTTCTGTCAACTGTAAATTTCACAGTTTAGAACTGCTTTGTTTACAGTAAATTACTACAAAATATGCACTGACCTGTTCATGGTAATTTCCTTTAAAAAAAAAAAAATCTGTTAAATTGACAGTAAAATACTGGCAGCTGTGGTTGCCAGAACTTCACCATATAAAATACAGCAATAGTTTAAACCTGTTTATGGTAATTTGCTACCTGTACTATAAATCTGTATATGGTAAACAATTTTAAAAGCAAAGGATATACTGTAAACTTGTTTAAACTTAATTTCCTTCTCATTGAAAAACACAGTTCAACTGTATATTACAGTTTTAAATTGAAAACAATCAACTTTATAGTAAAATACTGACACCTGTGGT
This sequence comes from Pterophyllum scalare, assembly GCA_024447675.2. Taxonomy (NCBI): domain Eukaryota; kingdom Metazoa; phylum Chordata; class Actinopteri; order Cichliformes; family Cichlidae; genus Pterophyllum; species Pterophyllum scalare. The sequence continues at coordinate 47,008 of JAMQGT020012540.1, read as the reverse complement.
AGCACTGTAAAAAATATGGTACAACATACAAGAAGTTAGAATTGGCTGGCATGGATTTTACAATCAAATCTGCACATTAATAACAGATAAAGCCAATTTTTAAACTGACACATTTTTAAATTTAAAAAAAAGTTTTTCATTTACACGTTCTTTGTGAAAAACAGTGTTGAGATTTTGTTTAAAACAGCATGTGTCCATATGAAGAATTATCTATGGTGGAATGATCAAACATGAGAAAAGTAGCTACTTGCCTAGATGATCAAGAGTAATGAGTCTCTGAGTCCAGGTGTGACTGAAGCACATATTCAGAATGGGACAGAATCCCACAAGTTCAAGTTCACATGGACACAATGTTCAAGAAACTGGAACTTAAACCATGTATTTTCACCAGTTCTGCTTATGGACCCCCATGTTAGTCACCAGGTGATCCTTTCTGCAGCCAGAAAACAAAAAAAGTTAGACTGATGCAGTGGCTAGCCATGATGCCTACCCAGATACATAATCATGTTATTTAAATGATGAACAACAACAAGATGACATATTACATTGGGTCATTATTTATTAACAAAAACTAAGCTAAAATGCTGCATAAAATTTGTAGTACATCCTTATTGTTTTTGTGGTAATTAAGAGGGAAAGGAACAGCCAGGAGCTGATCATCAAATGCACTTGATTAACTGATCATCAGTGAATGTGAGCAACCATATAAAAGCATAAGTTTTGGCAGTTTGCTGGTCTGGTCAGCAGCAAACTGCTGAAATTCAAGTGTGTGTGAACACCATGCCAATGGAGGAACGACACCAGCAATGATCTTACAGAAGCAATTGTTACTTTCTATCAATCTCAGAAGGGTTCTAAGGCAATTTCCAAACAATTTGAAGTCAATTATTCTACAGTGAGAAAGATTATTCACAAGTGGAAAACATTCAAGACAAATGTCAGTTTTCCCAGGAGTGGACATCCCAGCAAATTTATCCCAAGGTCAGACCATGCAAAGGTCAAAGAAACTGCAAAACAAAACAATAGCTACACCTCAAACTCCACAGGCCTCAGTTAGCATGTTAAATGTTCAAGTTCATGGCATTACAATTAGAAAAAGACTGAAGAATTATGAATTGTTAGGAAGGGCTGCCAGGAGAAACCTTTTCTTTAAAAAGAACATGGCAAAATGGCTTAGGTTTGCAAAGCTGCATGTGAACAAAGACTTCTCGAACAATGTCCTCTAGCTAGACAAGACCAAAGTGGAGATGTCTGGCCATAATGCACATCACACCACATTTTGATAAAACCAAACACAACATGTAAGCACAATTACCATACAAACTGTCAGGAAGTACAACTGGAGGGCTGATGATTTGGGCACCTTGTGGTCACTCAGTTGACCATGAACACCTCTGTATAGCAAGCTATTCTAGAGTCAAATGCGAGGCCATGTGTCTGACAACTAAATCTTGGCCCAAACTGCATCATAATACAGTACAATACAGGACAATGATGCCAAGAACAGTGTAAAAAAAAAAAAGTTACGTGTTGTTTCTTGACTTATGGTAATTAAATGTTTCTAGTATGGATGTATGCCATTTTGTATTTTACAGTCTATTACTGGTGATATTTGAGAGTTTTGTAATGTTAATGAAATTTTTTTTACAGTGTACAGTATTCTGTCAAATTGGATCTTTCATTTTCTATTTCGTTACATTGCCCACTCTTCAGCTGATGTAGTGGAAGTGGGTGTCCTTTGTTTAGTCCCATTCAAGGTTTAAAAATGAGTCACTGACCATGAGCCCGTCCTCATCTTCTCCTCACATTTGAAAAGCAACCAAAGCGGGATGGAATGGGGGTTGTTGGGGTGTCAGGGAAATAGTGCTGTACTAACACAGCTTAGTGGCATAAAAAGCCTGTCTTTTCACTTGCTGAAACAAGGCTAACTTGACTTTTTTCACACAATGTCATTAAACCAGGGGGCTCAGCCTTTCTGAATTGGTTCCATTTCCATACCTATAAAGTGAAATTAATTTGAACTCCCAAAATGGCCTTTAGACTAGGGGCGGCTGTGTCTCAGGAGGCAGGGCAGGACATCTTTTAATTGCAGGGTTGACGTTTTGATATCGAGTCCCTTGTTGCCCCATGTTGCATCGAAGCTCTGCTGGCAAAGGTGTGAGAGTATGGGTGTGTGAATTAGAAACACACTGTAAAATGCCCTGTAGAAGCCAACAGTAAGGAGGCAGGTGCTGTAAAGGTGCAGTTCATTTATGTTTTAGCTGCATGCTGACAATAATTTTACTCTTCATGGAATTCCCCATATGCAGTGATTTATAATATATAAGTTAGCAGGGTGTGCCAAAAACAGGTCATGGACCCTTAAGGCTCATTGAGGCTCGTGGGGAGTCAATGCTTTATAAGACAAGCTTAGTTCTTCATTGTTACAAGCCACGAGTATCACATAAGCACAAGCTGTTCTTCGGCACTGGTGCCTCAATCTGTGGAGGTGTGAGGACAAAACACAGTGAAACAGCTTAATGATATCCTGTGCTCGTTTCAGTTCAGTCGACTTCCGATGATTTTTGTTTCTCTGGACAGAGATAGCCAAGCTGTTTACCTGTGTTTCAGGTCTTCATGTTAAACTGCTAGCTGTAGCTTTATGATTATTGTAGGAACATATGAGTTATACACACTGCTCAAAAAAATAAAGGAAACACTTAAACAACAAAATATAACTCCAAGTAAATCAAACTTCTGTGAAATCTGTCCACTTAGGAAGCAACACTGATTGACAATCAATTTCACATGTTGTTGTGCAAATGGAATAGACAACTGGTGGAAATTATTGGCAATTAGCAAGACACACTCAATAAAGGAGTGGTTCTGCAGGTGGGGACCACAGACCATTTCTCAGTACCTATGCTTTCTGGCTGATGTTTTGAATGTTGGTGGTGCTTTCACACTTGTGGTAGCATGAGACGGACTCTACAACCTACACAAGTGGCTCAGGTAGTGCAGGATGGCACATCAATGCGAGCTGTGGCAACAAGGTTTGCTGTGTCTGTCAGCATACTGTCCAGAGGCTGGAGGCGCTACCAGGAGACAGGCCAGTACACCAGGAGATGTGGAGGAGGCCGTAGGAGGGCAACAACCCAGCAGCAGGACCGCTACCTCCGCATTTGTGCAAGGAGGAACAGGAGGAGCACTGCCAGAGCCCTGCAAAATGACCTCCAGCAGGCCACAAATGTGCATGTGTCTGCACAAACGGTTAGAAACCGACTCCATGAGGATGGTATGAGGGCCCGATGTCCACAGATGGGGATTGCGCTCACAGCCCAACACCGTGCAGGATGCTTGGCATTTGCCAGAGAACACCAGGATTGGCAAATTCACCACTGGCGCCCTGTGCTCTTCACAGATGAAAGCAGGTTCACACTGAGCACATGTGACAGACGTGACAGAGTCTGGAGACGCCGTGGAGAGCGATCTGCTGCCGGCAACATCCTTCAGCATGACTGGTTTGGCAGTAGGTCAGTAATGGTGTGGGGTGACATTTCTCTGGAGGGCCGCACATCCCTCCATGTGCTCGCCAGAGGTAGCATGACTGCCATTAGGTACTGAGATGAGATCCTCAGACCCCTTGTGAGACCATATGCTGGCGCAGTTGGCCCTGGGTTCCTCCTGAATGCAGGACAATGCTAGACCTCATGTGGCTGGAGTGTGTCAGCAGTTCCTGCAAGATGAAGGCATTGAAGCTATGGACTGGCCCGCCTGAATCCAATTGAGCACATCTGGGACATCATGTCTCGCTCCATCCACCAACGTCACGTTGCACCACAAACTGTCCAGGGATGAGATCCCTCAGGAGACCATCTGCCACCTCATCAGGAGCATGCCCAGGCATTGTAGGGAGGTCATACAGGCACATGGAGGCCACACACAATACTGAGCCTCATTTTGACTTGTTTTAAGGACATTACATCAAAGTTGGATCAGCCTGTAGTGTTTGTTCACTTTAATTTTGCGTGTGACTCCAAATCCAGGCCTCCATTGGTTAATAAATTTGATTTCCATTGATGATTTTTGTGTGATTTTGTTGTCAGCACATTCAACTTTGTACAGAACAAAGTATTCAATGAGCATATTTCATTCATTCAGATCTAGGATGTGTTATTTAAGTGTTCCTTTTATTTTTTTTGGAGCAGTGTAGTTTCAACTAGCTCTTGGCAAAAAGTCCAGCAAGCATATCTTCTAAAGCATTGAACTGTTCCTTTTAGACTTCAGTAGACATATTATTACGTGGAGAGCATATTCTTTACCTTTACCTCAGCTTATCTGGTGACATTTTGATGAGATTTTGGCTCAGTATTGCAAAGCTGGGACTCCTTATATGAATTTCCTTAGATGCCCTCTCTAACTATTCCCAGCTCAAACATCAAAACAGAATCTGATCTTCTAATCTAATCTTCCAGTGGCCAACAATCAAAATAGAAAATGAAAAGAGAAATAAACATAAAAAATAATAAAGAAAAACAGAAAACAGCATATAAAAAAATAATTCATGCTCTCAGTGGGCTCGGAGAGCTGCACAGATTCTGGTAAGATAAAAAAAGAAAAGAGGGAGAGAAACAATTTGCGAAGCTCATTTGTCATCTTTTTCAGGACTGATGATTCATCCCTCACACAATCGCTCAGTTAAGATAGAGCTATGATAACAATGTCTAAAGTCTACTGATGTGAAACTTCTGATCTGTCCCTTTGTGTATAAAGTTTACATCATGCTCGACCATGCAGTCAGTCAGGCTAAAGAGATGAAAGAAGGGAACAGAAGAGGGGAAGGTGATTAAACAACTACAGATTCAAAGACCCAGCTTTTTTTTTTCTTTTTTTTATGATTGCATTCTGGCTATCTGGCAAAACAAGGGGAGTACAACAGGATTATGGCCAATAGCTAATGAGCTATTTAATGCTTGCAGCACTGCCAGGAGAGAATGTTCTGCTGGTCATTCAATTTGTACATTAATATTCTACAGAGCACTAGTATATGCATTTGAGAACACACACACACACACAAAAAAAAAAAACCACAAAGAAAAGTCAGCTTCTTAAATCTGAAGGACTTGCCATGTAAAACCTTCATATGTGTGTACATTTGAAGATTTTATCTTTATCTTTTATCTTCATGTACAGTCTACAGCATGCACTGCACGAACACTGCAAATTTCTCACTGCTATTTTTTGTGCCAATACTAATGGTAAAATCTCATAGCTACAGTTTCCTTCTGCTAAGGTATCATCATACCTTTAGAGTAAAATCCCAATGTTGAAATTTGGAGGTCACACAATTTTTTTATTATCCAGACACATTCACTGGATTAATTACACCTGTTTAACTGGTTGTTGACACAAATATCTAATCAGCCAATCACATGGCAGCAACTCAGTGCATTGAGGCCTGTAGATTTGTTCAAGATGACCTGCTGAAGTTCAAATTGAGCATGAGAATGGGGAAGAAAGGTGATTTAAGTGACTTTGAACCTCGCATGGTCGTTAGTGCTAGATGGGCTGGTCTGCGTATTTCAAAAACTGCTGATCTACTGGGATTTCCCCACACAGCTTTCTCCAGGGTTTACAGAGAATGGTCTGGGCAAAAAAGCCTTGATGTCAGAGGTCAGAGCTGAATGGCTACTCCGCTTTGAGCTGACAAGAAGGCAGCAGTAATGCCAATAACCACTTGTCAAAACCAAGGTATATAGAAGAGCATCTCGGAATGCACAACATGTCAAACCTTGAAGCAGGGTTACAGCAGCAGAAGACCTCACCAGGTGGTGGTACTTGTACCTACTACTATTTGGATATAGTATGTACATAATGTGTGATATGTTTAAAAAAAAAAAAAAAAAGATTTCATACAGTCTATATATCGCGCATGGAGTTCAAGGATTTACAGTGCCATACACTGAAACTTCTTTCACATTCTTTGCTTTCATTGAACTTTGCCTTTGTTCTTGCTTTTCGATATACGGGCATCTTGCTGTGTCTACTATACACAGAATAAACTAAACTCAGTTAAAACTAAAGCCACTTAAGCCACTCCTACCCACTAAGAACAGGAAACACAGGCTCACTAGATTTGAACAACAGAAGTTTTGGAAAAAAAAGTCTTTGTCTGATGAATCTTGATTTCTGCTGTGACATTTGGATGGTAGGAACAGAATTTGGTACAAAAAAAAAAAAAATTAAAGCATAGATCCATCCTGCCTTGTATCAATGGTTCAGACTGCTGACTGCGGGGTAATGGTGTCGGGGATGTTTTATTGGCACACTTTGAGCCCTGTAGTTCCAACTGACCATTATTTAAATGCCAAAGCCTACCTGAGTATTGCTACTGGCCATGCCATCCCTTTTTGACCACAGTGTACCCATCTTCTGATGCCTGCTTCCAGCACTCATCAGAAACAAATAATGCCCCATATCACAAAGCTCAAATCAAATCTCAAACTGGTTTCTTGAACATGACACTGAGCTCACTGCACTCAAATGGCCTCCACAGTCACCAGATCTTAATCCAATAGAGCACTTTTGGGATGAGGTAGCAGACTAATTTCAGAGACAAGCTGGCTAACATTTGTTTAAGCTCATTTATTTATTTGTGTTTGCTATGATTTGCTGCTAATCTGTGTTAATATATTGTTGTTTTATGGCTTCTATGGCAGCATTCAATATTATTTTTTAGAGTTCTTTGGGTGTGTGTTTAAGAAATGTTTGCAGCCATGATATTATTAAATTAAGCAACTGCAGTAGTAGATATGTTAAACCTAAAGCTAAGAGCAGTTTCAGTCGGTGGTCATCTTTAGTGCAGCTTTAAGAGTAGGTTCAACATTTCTGCTCGGTTAGCAAAGCTAAAGCACAATTCCAACCTCTGTCCCTGAGCAACTTCTTTATTCAGGTCTCTATGAGTATTCATCTCCAAGGACAGACCAGGCAAGACAACCTGGCATGGGTTAACCACTGATGACACTGACTGGTTAAGTAAGAAAGTAGTATGTTTGCATGGTCAAGCTGAAGTCTAGCTGACCAAAGATCACAGCCATCTCTCTGCCAGACCATCCGACTTCATTATCTAGCAGCAGAGGAGAACTTAAGTGGGTCTCAGGAGACATATAAGCCCACAAATCACTTCCATCTCAGTGTTTGATGGTCTACTTTATCCTTTGCTTTTTCTCTGTCCCTACCTGTTCTTGGTGTGATGCTTTCTGATCTTCTCATTGAGCAATGCAGAAGAAAGGCTGCAAGAGAGACAGAGAGAAATGAAAGAAGGCAGGGAGAAAGGCAGGGGAAGGAGTAGGCTGGAGGGAAGAGGGAGCTTGTTGTAACAACCTTTTGTGTTTCTGTGTGTGTGTGTGCATGTGTGTGTGTTACTAGAGGAGCAGACACCTACATGAAAATGGTACATTTTGCACTCTCTCTGTGTGTCTCATTAGCCTCCCTCTCAAGCATTCTCTTCACCTCACACTCATTAGTGCAGTGCCTTTTATCAACATTGCATATGAATTTAGCTCCATGTCTTCTTTCTAATTCTTTGCTGTTCATAATCTTGTTCCTGATCCTTTGTAGGAGAGGATGACAGAAGGAAAGAATCACAGATGCCCAGCAGCCTTCTGCAGGCCTCTGATTCATTCCTGCTGCTTTCTGATCACCAGGGAAGAACAGCAATCACCTGATAGACAACAAACTGAGCTGAAATGTCACTGTTACTCTCTACTTAATTTCATATCAACATAGCAAATAATTTAAGAGATCTATTGTACTAAAATGTTTTGCATAAAACAGTCTATACTCATAATTTGGCTGGGGAATGAGCAGACTCAATTCCAAATAAAATTGTTTTTTATTGGGTACTGCAGCTGCATCAAAACTTATCAGATTCTTGATACCTGGTGTCAGCAAAATATAAAGTCATGTGAAAAAAGTTTTCACAGGAGTCTATGCAGTACACCCCATGATTCAGTAGCTTGTAGAACCACCTTTAGCAGCCAAAAATCTCATACAGGAGAGGAAATTTGGCCCACTCTTCCTTACAATGTTGCATCCATTCACAGAGGTTTGTGGGCATTTGTTTATGCACAGCTCTCTTAAGCATTTCAAGGGGAATGCGGTCTGGACTTTGACTGGGCCATTGCAACACGATTCTTCTCTTTTTCAGCCATTCTATTGCATATTTGCTGGTGTGCTCAGGATCGCCTTCCTGTTGCTTGACCCCATTTCAGCTGCAAAACAGACGGCTTCACATTTGACGCTAGAAAGCCTTGTTATACAGAGGAGTTGATGGTTGACTGCAAGACGGCATGTGTCATGTAACCAGATGGAATGTGGGCTCCCTTTCTGGACACGGTAAAGACGTTTTAATGGGTTTATTTTCAGTTATTGGCAGATAAAGGACAACTGGCAGAGAATAACTGGGCTGAGGGATACCTGAGAGTAGTGTTTAGTGATACTAAAGCCCCAAGGCCTGTATCGAGTAAAGGGGGCACTTCCAAATGAAGCCTGTGTTGAGGATATCTAGGTCAGAATATCATGTGACAAAAGACAAACGAGGCTCCGTTTAATGAAATCACGAGACTGACATTATGTGATTCGAGTTGCTCAAAAATTCTAATGACACAACACCAGGATCCACGATTCCATTGGGAAATTTAAAAGCATCATCCTCACCTCTACAAATCAGCACTTCGGTTTCTGTGTACCTCTGGTCTGCTTCAAACTATCACAATGATCAAAACTTCAAAACAAGGCCTCTCGCTGACACAACGATGATGCTGACGACGTCTCTTCAGCCTTAAAAGGCCGGCAGTGATGACAATGTGACAAACAGGTGAGTTAATCAGCAAACCGCCTAAAGGTGAGAAATTGAGAGGAGGGTGGGTAGACCAAGAGGGAACCACCTCCCAAAGGTCTAGGTCAATAGAAAGAGAGAGAGAAGGTAGGCCAGCATGGGAGGACCCAGGGACCATGACACCCAGCTGGTATGAGGCTTTGTGCTGATACGCTGTGTTTGGTTTTCACCAAACGTGGCACTGTGCTTCATGGCCAGACATCTTCACTTTTGTCTCATCTGTACACAGGACAGTGTTCCAGAAGTTTTGTGCTCTGTCCAAATGCAACTTTGCAATCCAAGTCATGCTGCCATGATATTTTTTAGAGAGAACAGGCCTTCTCCTGGCAACCCTTCCAAACAAGCCATACTTGTACAGTCTGACCTTGGAGTGAATGTGCTGGGATATCCAGTTCTGGGAAGATTATGGCAAATGCTCCAAACCAGCAAACTGCCAGAAATTCAGAGGTGGTCACACTTGCAGACGATCAGTTAATCAAGTGCACTTGCAGCAGCACCTGGCTGCGTCTTACTGTCTTAATACCTATGGAAGCAGAAAGGATGTAATTTCTTTTTCACATAACGGGATGCTGTGAGGCATTGCCACTTTTCTTAAAATTGAGTGAAACTAATTGGAATGGCTTGAACAGCGTGTGATAACCTGAACACTGCAATCCACCACCCAATGTGCTAAACAACACAATCTGTCAATTGTATTTTTTAGTTGCATTATTTGAGAGGAAGCAGGGTATTGCTGCTTCTGTTCAGTGTTGTAATGGCCTCGCTCTGCACTGCGATAACTACAGGGGAGTGAGGAAGTGAACACAACCAATATGATTGTGCACTGATTTTCACATATTTTGACAAGACCCTTTAAACAGTTTTAGGTTCTTACTCATCAGTGCGGGATTCTTGTAGAATTTGGCCTTCACAATACAGAGTAGCCTATCACGGCTCAAATATTTTCAGCGAACTTTTAAATTTTGGGAACACTATTGACCACCCCCTCTGTATGGTTCTTCATTTGTTGTTTTATTATTTTTCACTTCATTTTCTTCATTTTTTTATTTTGATGTCTCCCCCACACACAGATAGACCGATCAAGCATAACGCTTTGATCACCTGCCTAATATTGTGTTGGTCCCCTTGTTGCTGCCAAAACAGTTCTGGTCTTTTGAGCCGTGGACTTCACTAGACCCCTGAAGTGCTGTTGTACCTGGCACCAATATGTGTGGCAATAGATCCGTTAAGTCCCGTAAGTTGTGAGGTATATATCGGACTTATTTGTCCAGCACATCCGACAGATGCTCAATTGGATTGAGATCTGGGGAATTTGGAGGCCAAGTCAACACCTCAAACTCGTGCTCCTCCAACCGTTCCTGAGCCATTTATGCTTCTTGTCAGGGCTCACTATCCTGCTGAAAGAGGCCACAGCCATCAGGAAAAAGCAGTTTCAATAAAAGTGTATCAGGTCTGCAACAATGCTTAGGTAGCTGGTATGTGTCTAAATAACATCCACATGGATAGCAGGACCCAAGGTTTTCCCAGGAGAATCACACTGCAAAGCATCACACTGCTTGTGATATAAAAGAAAATGTTATTCATCAGACCAGGCCACTTTCTTCCATTGCTCCGTGGTCCAGTTCTGATGCTCATTGGTGCTTTCAGTTATGAACCGTGGTCAGCATGGGCACCATGACTGGTCTGCAGCTATGCAGCCCCATGCACAACAAGCTGCGATTCACTGTGTATTCTGACACCTCTCTATCAGAACCAGCATTAACTTTTCAACTATTTGAGCTACAGTGGCTCATCTGTTGGATCGGACCACACAGGCCAGCCTTCACTCCCCGCATGGATCAATGAGCCTTGGCCGCCCATGACCCTGTCACTGGTTCACCACTGCTCCTTCCTCCCTCTCTCGCGCTCTCTCACTCTGTCTCTCTCTCTCACACACACACACTTCAGTCATCTAGCCATATTGCTGAAGTGCTACACTGACAGATCTGCATGCCAGCTGTAATCTTCTCTGTTCTCCTTCTCAATTGAAGGAAGTCTCATTCACTTCTTTCTCATGTATGTTTTCGCTTTTACAACTGAAAATTGCCTAGCTGTCTGGGACCACTGCACCTTCCTAGGCAAAAGCACACATTGTATCAAACATACTCTACCTTTTCCCCCTTCAAGCCACTGCGTGTGTCCACTAATGCAAAGATGACCTCTTTCAAATAGAATGGCCCCACCTGGTTTACAAGAAAGTGTGGAAATAACATTAGCGTATTGAAGTTCATCTAAGCAGAGGAAACAGAACAGACCTTAAAACTCTTGTTTAAACTGTGTAGAAGTTATCTGCGTCTATTTCCAAACAAGTCAAGAAGTCCCCTAAATAAACCAATACTCTGGAATGATCTCTTTAGCGTTACTCTTCACCTGGACCTGTATCCATACACAATCATAAGGTGTTGTACTCAAAGGGTGGTAGAAGTAACAACACTCTGTCTCTGCAGTGTTTTATCTTTACAGCTCTCATAACCCTTACACCACGGAGCTGTCATTCCAGGTTCGATCCCCCCATTAACAGCTGCATTTGCACATCAAAAATGAATGTCCCTTTTAATATCGTAATCCGTCCACTAAAGGTTTACAATACAATGAATTCATGTAGTGTTTAATGGAAACGTCACAGGGGAAAGATTTCAATAAATGGCCAAAATATCTGCCTTGCTGAGCTGAGCTGGATGACTGACGGAAGTATTCTTAGCAAAAATAAAAGTTAAAGTTACAAACCTGTAAGTTACAAACCTGTAACCACAGCTCTGAAGTATTTACATTTTTCTACTAAATACAGCAGATTCACAATTTATTATAATTATTGTAAATGACTGAAATGCTATTAAAATGAGGGAACAAAAGCTAATTGGTGGTCAGGTACAAACGAACCCGTCTCCCACAACACACACACACACACACACACATAAACTAAAATGCATTAACCTGATAACAGAGATGCATTCAGGCCTGACCTCCAGCAGCCAGCCCTTTAACCCACAGGCTAATTATAAACCTCATTATGTTCTTTCAGTCTGGTTACCTCATCACATTAATTCTGCTATGTGGTTGGACAGGCTGGCAAAGGAGAACAAAGATGAGGCCTGTCTGTAGGCACAGCTCACATTCTAACAGACACAGCTCTCTTTTCTTTGATATTTGTTCTCGTGGTATAATTTTTAATTTGTAGGCGTTGCACTATGCAACATGCTTGCAAAACAAGAGGTGGGCTATTGTTCATACTTCAGCAACAGCTGCAAATGTTCATGGAGCCATCCAAACTGTGTGGCACTCATTGGAAGAGCAGATTTGTTATTTGCTGACAATATTTTTTTCAAGTAGAAAATGTTCCAATCATGGGATGGTGTTTTATTGAGTTCATGGAGCAGGTAATGTCAAGTAAAATGACATCTAGCCACCAGGCTGCAACCTGTGCATACACTGCATTCTTGCTTCACATCTGTCTCTTCGTGGCTATTACAATGCTATATATTCATAGGCCTTGTCTACTTCTCACGCATAAAGATACACGCACATACACATGCACAATATGCAACAATTAAGAGATGAGCAAACAGTCTGGTTTGACTGCAGCTGAGGTTTGAGGTCTGATGTGACACCTGCAGCCCTGCAGTTAGTACATCAGAGCACCTCAACAAATTCAATTACCCAGTCTATGTTTTCAAAAACAGGTTGTACAGCCCAGTTATCTGGAATTGAATTGAAGGTGAATTTAATTTATATGTATTAAAGAACAATGAGCTGTGTTCCTGTTACTCTGCACACACCAAAGATGTCTGAATAAAAAGGTTGTGTGATTAAAATTTACTATAAGACCTCAAGAATTCTTATACTAAAGTAAATACTCCTTATCATTTTTATGTGAATAGAAGATCCTCCTTTTATAATGGCAAGACACCACACTGGTGACTGGGACTGGCACGATGGCTTAGCATCAATCAAAGTCCGCTTCGAACATGTGACCTTAGAATGTGTCTTTTCAGCGTGCAGTGTGCACAAACCTCACTTACACAGTGCACTCCACAAATGTGCAGATTAAACTAACTGGAAATTCTAAATTACTATAAATTATTGCCAGACTGAATGGGCTCACATGCATGAAAGACAGGTGACCTATCAAGGTTATCCTGTGTCTCTTACTGCAGCCTCTCAACACCCTCAGTGATACAAAGAATGGGCAGATTGATGCAAATGACTGATGCTGGAGGTGATGTTAATAACATAATAATGAAGGTAATGCTAATATTTCTTAACACGTATAGAACCAACAACGAAGGTGATGAATGTGTAACTTGATCAGTGGATTTTTGTTTCTTTAAGCTGTTAAAATCATTATTCTAATAATGTGCTGCAGAATTTCCAGTGTACACGGTGTGTGGATTGATTTCTGCTGCTTTAAATACCCTGAACTTACATATTGATGAAAGCTAAGGTTAAAAAAAATGTCCATGGATAAAGGTGGCAAATGTGGAAAATCAAAGAATTCTAACTGAATTCACATTTTTAAATTTTCAAATTTCAAATCAAACGTAACATTCAACGACTAAAACAAACTTTTCTGTTTAGGGATGCCAGTAAATAACTGCATAACGGATGTTAGTTTAAGATCAATTTCCTTTTAGAATTCAGACTCTTATTTTAATTGAACTGGCGAGCTGATGTCAGTTAATAACTCATCATTCTATACTGTAGAAAATAATTTATTAAGCAAATATGATACAAAGGAATTTCTGAACAGAAATATGTATTTTCTTTAAATGGCAGTGTTTTCCATTAATCACGTTATAATAATAATAAAAATGATAGAATCAATACCTGGGTAAACACTCTTTGAAGCAGCACCACTAGTCAGGAAACCTAGCTTTTGAGTTTATTCACTATAGTTTTTTTTTTTTAAAAGGCATTTTGCAGGCAGATCATTTCAAGCATTTTCTTAGGATTTAGGTTGTCTTTGTTGTTTCCTTGTCTTCATGTAATCTCAGACTTGCAACATGATATTGATGCTCTGTGGATACCAAATCATCTGTTGCATGACTTCATTTCTGAAGATCATTCTTTGTGACTCTGTGTTGTTGTCATGCATCTTATCATGTGGAATAAATTTGGAGTAAGAATCTACAGCTAAGATGACTAAACCATCTCCACAACACTCGTGAGCACCTTGAGGCGACTGTATAGCACCAAATCAGAACAAATAAATTGAATTGTAAATGAAAAATTTTCTGCAGTTTTGCATTTTCATTGGGAATATCCAGTGACTTGTTCATAAAAGGCATTTATGTAAATAAATAAATAACTGTAAACTTGCTTAGATAATCATGTCATAAAGGATTTCTGTCTGTTGATTATAACTACAGATATCTGTAATACGTAACTATTTATTTATTGTAATAATTTGTTATCTGTACCAGTGTAGTACCAGTATTCCTATTTAATAAGTAAAAGTAATTACAAGATTTTTAATTTAGCATTATAGAACAGTTCCTTCATCTCAGCTGGTTAGTGAAAATTAAAAGTGCCCTCTGGACTCTTTTTTTTTTTTTGCAAATTGATTTTTTTTTTTCCTTCAGGCCTCAGGTGGAAAAAAATATATTTTATTTGGGTTGGGGGGTGGGTTACAAACAGTATGTCTGAGGCCTCTTTCAAATCATTTTCTTATTTTTGTTGCCTAAAATGTGTACATGTTGTTCCACAAAACTATTGTCCTGTGTTGAAGATCACTGCAGTTAACTGAGCATTGCACCAGGGATTGCGTGGTCATAAACGTATAGCTCTATAAACTCTTTGCACTTCCCTGAATATACAGTATTGCTTTGCTATCATTTTTTAAGATTAATTTCTGCTTGGTTATCCAAGCATTACCACAGTTATTCTGTGTCCTTCATAAACCATGGTTTTTCTCATGAACCTCGTCCTCATCTGAGATGACAGTGGAGCTCTGTTTCACGTTTTAATCAGATTTTTTTTGTTTTATGTTGGCCTTTGTATTTTAACTGAGCTGAGATCTAATTAGGTTAACTACAGGCTTTGAAAGCCTGTTTGCCATCTTCCTGCTCCTACTTTGGCATATCTGTGTCTGACAATGCTTTCCTGGTAGCATCTTCAAAGGATGTTCTAAATTTAATGCAAGTTAATTTTCCACATGGCGTCAGAACTGAATGATCAGTTTTGATAAATGGCAAAACAAAGCAGATTGTTTTAACAAAACCTCTTCTAATTCCAATTTTTATTCGATACTGCAAACTTTTCAAAGCCTCAGGCATCCAAAATGCTGCAGGAGTATGCAGGGTATTGAAATGTAAGTGGAAAGGGTCCCCATAGTCACTATTTTACAAATGGGAGTGAGATTGTATTGCTGTATGAATAAGAACTGTAGAAATCTGTTATGGTCACAACTGCATAATATTTTGCATAACTGTTTTAAAGGGCGGGATACAAGAATGCTTACTTCTGTTTGAAACACCATTTGGAACCTGTTAATCATTAACCTAATTAATTATGTTGGTTAAACCATAACTTTATGGTCATTTGGTCATCAGTTTGTGTGGTAATCAAACTAAAATCACTACTGCCTGGTATTAAAAAAAAAAAAAAAAAGAGCTAGTAGCCAAATTCTAATACATTGGGGTTGGACCAGTCAAGCTTTTTCTCACATTCCCAGGCTTTGTGGAAAGCTAAGCTAACCAACTGCTCTCTCCAGCCTAACAATTAGGAGACAGATATGCGTGCCATCAATCCACGGAGCAAACTTCCTGCAGAAAAGCAAATAAGAGTCCACTCGATTTAAAGAAACAGCAAACCGTTGCTTCATAATGTGTTTAGAAACCTTAAGAAAATAAAGATATCATACATGATTTTCATAAAAAAAAAAAATGTTTCTACGCCTGTTTCCATACACTACAAAACTTGCATATTCCTCCTTCACAATACGGGTACATTATGAGTAACCTGCTGCAGAGCTTCCTCTTCAATCCTGGTTGCTGAATTTGCTCAACATATTAAAGAGTATATGAGTTTCTAATAAGAGAGCAGTTTGGATTGAAGCATGCAAGCTTTACCAGTGTTAGTTCCAGCATTTTTTTTTTATCCAAATTATGATCCCATCTGAATGACATGGCGAAACCTTATTTCCTAACATTTTCTCACAATTTTCTGAGATGTGCCAAAACTTGAGTGTAAAATGGAGCAGAGAAGTAAAAACACACACACACACACACACACACACAAAAAAAACAAACTACACGTTTGTATTCTTTACTATAAATCACAATTTTTTGCCCAAAATGTGAATCAGACTGGAATAAAGTTTGGTATTGACAAGAAACAGACATTAAAGTGTCTGTGCTTAGTTTAATATTGCATAAGACTGCTACAGTACGGAGAACAGATGATCCTCCTGTGTAGTTATCAGTGTGTATTACTTGTTCCTATTCTGACAAGAGAACATTTTACTTTTATCTCATCGTTCTTGCCTTTTGAGATTTGCTTTTAATGAAAGTTGTGTTAGACATAGAATGTGAATTCCTTTATCTGTAGTTCTATCTATTGTGAAGCCTTTAACAGAAGTTGGAAGTATTTAAGTTGGATAAAGGATAACAGACTGCGTATCTACTTCTAAAAGGCTTTAAATTTTTGTGTGTAGAAACCTGCGAGTGTAATATTCCCTACTAAATGTTTGGCTTAAAAAAAAAAAAACATTGGTTCGAGATTCTTTATTACCTTTCTGTCTTTTCCAAAGCACTTTCAGTGACTAATAAAAAGCAAAGGCTTTGCTTTTTATGGGAGTCCTGTGTGTTAGGCATTTTTTTTGTCCACTGCAAAGAAACAAGAAACTTACTAGTTCCAAAACAAGCTCTAAACACCAAAGATTATCCAGCTAATTACAGATTATCTGAGACAACAGACAGCCATGGGAGGACCAAAAGAGGCACATACTCAACCACTAAGCGGGCAATTACAATTACTATCAGTTCCACAGTTTTACCGATGAGGAAAGTGATAATGGTGACAATCACAGTGCCTAACAAAGCATCAAGTAATCAGAAGTGGCAATTGGACCCTGCAGCCACAAGAACAGTGTTAACAAGATACCCCACAGAGAAACAGGCTGACTTCAGGTAAATAGGACAGGAAGTGTAATCAGTTACATAAATCTCAGTGTGGCTCTATTGATGGCTCCAAAAGGCGGCTATGTTGTGAGTTTTGAACAGTACTTGACACTTGAAAAGCTCAACTGTTAGATTTTGTCACCTCAGAAGATGAGAGAACATTCAGAAAGCCGTTGAGCGTTGATGTATCCTGAACATGCTTCCCACTTTCTGTCACTCACTAGTGTCTTGCATCTTCACAGTGTAGAAGAATATATATCTTTGCATTCGCTGAAAAAAAGTCAGTTGATGCGTCCAAGGTGGCACGTCTTTTTATTTGGTTTTGGTCAATTGTGCTAAATTTAAATGAAGAAATCCTCACCATCTTTGATAAGTAAATCAGCTGCTAAATATTTATTGTCCTTAAACACAGCACGACATATTAAAAGAACTGTGCCAGTTACAGTCTTGTTTTTTTTAAAAGACGTTCTCTTTGTGTGAGAAATACAGTACTCTGCGAAAGCCCAGAGACACTCCCAATTTCTTTATGTTGCTAGGAAAATGGGAAATAGGTGCAGCAATTTTTAAAACATATGCAAACAAAATGGAAATGCAGTATATAAAAACTGAGTTTGCACAATTCAACCAAGTTTACAAATCAATATTCGGTATGACCTTTTTTCTTCCAAACATCCTGAACTCTCTTAGGCAAGCTTCCTTGTAATTTATTTAAACAGTCTTCAGGAAGTTCTCCAGGCTTCTTGAAGGGCATTCTGAAGCTCTTCTTTGGATGTTGGCTACCTTTTGTTCCATCCTCTGTCAAGATGATCCCACACTGCTTCAGTGATGTTGAGGAGTCCAGTGTGTGGGGAGGCCAGTCCCCTGGTATGCTTTTACTGCATTGGTAGGGTGTTTGCAATCATTGCTGAAAAATGAAGTAATTGCCTGTCAGACAGTTTTGCATGTGACGATCAACATCTGATCATATTTTTAAAGTCCAAATTTCCATAAATTTTGACAAGTTCCTTAATACCCTGGCTGAAATGCAGCCCCAAACAATGACAGAGCCTCCACCATGTTTTACAGATGGCTATAGACACTCACCCTTGAGGACATGTTGTTCAGAAAGTCTTCATCTACTTCAGATTGATTGATTTTTAGGCCTGCTACTTCTTTTGTCCTTTTTTTTTTTTTTTTACCGTCCTGAGATATGCCAAGTTTTCAGCAACTAACTCTTTAGGAATCAATTGTTGGCGCAAAAATGCTTGTATGCCTGTCAAACTGTGTTAGATTTTGTATGTCTTTGTAGATTCTGCCAAACAAATGGGGGGAAAAGTCATGTGTTTTTGCAGCAGGCAGCTGGTAATAAAGTTCCAAAAAGAAGCTATTTAAATTTGGCTATTTGTTTGGCTAAGTTGTCTGTTATGTATAGACACAACATAACAAACATTCATCTGAAAATGGTCAGGTACTAGGACTGGACTGGAAATGAGTGAAAAAGCAGCAAATGCCCAAACAAAATCTTTGGAAGAACTTCAAAAAGTCCATTCCTAAAGACCACTGTAAAAAAATAAATAAATAAAAAAATTACAAGAACGTCTGGCTCCTTGGGAGCGGACTATAAAGAAATGAGGAGTGGTTTGAGACTTTTGCACAGCCTGGGCAAAATTAGGTAAACAGAATGGTACAATGCCCCTTTCTGTGTTCACAAATTCAATGCATTTTTAGCCACTTTTTTTGTAGAGTTCACTGCATGTCCAAATGGCCAATTTGCGCTACAGAGTGCATCTCTTGTGGTTTTAACTGATTTGTTTCTGCATAATACATGACTTCTGAGGACATAAGAGGCTGGATATACTGTACAATTTGGGGGAGGGGTTGTTTGTCTCTTTGTTTTGTTGTGTTGTTAGAAGTTGGCTGAATGCATCTACAAATGAAGTACTCTGTCTGATACAGTAATTTAGGTTACATGAGTGCTATCATCTTGTTTCAGCATGGTTAGTGCTGATTCAGGACAATTTGATTGGGCAGACCTTTCACAAGTGTTTGTTTTGGTTATGTGTATTCATCCACACAAAAAACTTACTCCTGTGTAAAGTGAATTTGAATTAAGTAATTTTGCAGTCCTTTATAGTGTAATTATTCTAAACTGGGATCCATTATTCCACCTAGTGGCTCGGCAACAGCCAACTGTGTAAATGGAGTCTTCTCACTGAACTTCATTCCACTGTGGAGAATTGATCTGATCATAGCATCTGCTTAAGCGATGAAATAATATAAAGAAATAAGTTGGTGAGCAAAAAAAACACAAATAAACTGAGCGATAATAAACTATTCCTAGAGTTCATTTGTTTTTGTTTCTAAGATATGAGAAGGAAATATAAGAATGATGTACAGTACCAGTCAGAAGCTTGGACACAGTCATCCATTCATCTGAATGGGTAAGTGTGTCCAAACTTTTGACTGGTACTGTATGTGCATGTGCTGTTATGTTGCGTCACATGCACTCATTGCTTTAATGAATTATTTATTTTCATGGACACTCATTTATGTACAAATTATATTTTTCTGACTCTTAGTGCTTGCCATTTCTGCATTATAGACAGCATTAATGAACTGGCACTGACTGCGAGTTTATCATTGTTATTCCAGCATATTATGACAATGTTCCAAGAGTTTCTTGTGATGTCGGAAATGTTTCTCTCTCAACCTACAGCCCCTTTAAATGTTCAGTAAGACACAGTACAGGTCAGGCCACTGTGCACTGTAAAAAATAATTTGTTGACTCAACTTGACTTAGTCAAGTAAACTTGCTTCTTTGACTCAGTTAAGTTTTGAATATGTAAAACTTCAAGTGAACTACACTTAAATGAGTTGATCCAACATGCTTTTTGTTGACAAAGTAAATATTGCTAAAAATGATTAGTTAGTTGAACTGAAAGCATGTCATCTGAACTTGATAAACTGAGTTCAGATAACATGCTTTCAGTTTCAGCAATTAATATGAATGAATAGAAAAATCAAATACATAAAAATGTAACAATACTTTTTGCTTGTGTGTTGACTGTAGCTTGACTTCTAAAAAATTGCAACTGCACAAAGAGAAAGAGATGATCAAACAATTTATAACACTGTGTAACACTTTAAAAACTTAATACACAAACTTTAGCTAATGTATTCATTTTTTTTACATTGAAACAATTAAATAATTAGCACCTATTAACCATGGTTAGATACAGTCTCACCCAATTTCTGTATCTCACATAACTGAATTTAAGTTTCAGAGCCATGATGGAGAAAACCAACCTCCTCCTCCTCCTGCTGCTGACTGCAGACAGGAGGAGGAGATGATGATGATGGGGGGCCCATTCTAAAAGACATGCAGCAACCTTTACAGCGTGCACACTAATATAACTTTACCATCACATTACAGAGCCTCGGACAGTCATCAGTACAGACAGGTGCGCGCGTTCTCGTCAAATCACCGACAGCCATTTTTGTTTGTTTAGTGCAAAATGCAAAAACCCTTCTGCAGAGGGAGGTGGAGCAGCAACAGTTTGTGCATTCATCCGAGAATATTATAAAAATAAAAATTATAATAAAGCCTATATCATTCACCAAAACCAAACGCAGATTTAATCAAACTTGTATCAACGTTAAGTCAACAGGTTTTGCAAGCTAGCTAAGCAGCGAGCAAACTTGTGCTGCCAAAAGCCACAACGAACAAAACATGAAATATGTATTAAAAGTTGTGGTGACTGACTGAGACAAAGTATGGATTTTTAATGCTTCAGAATAAAAAAAGCTGGAAATACTTACTTGATAATAACGTACAGTCCACTTCTTAACCAACATGGCTGCCAGGTTCTTCGCCAAATTTCAAATGTGACCCGCGACTGTGAGCATCATGTGACCATGATGTCATTTTAAGGACGCATGCGTAGTACATAAAATACGGATCCTAATACAATTTCTTTAGTTTACTGAATGGATTATTTTGAGTTTTTAAGTATTTTTTCAAGTTGAAGTTGTTGTAACTCATCTTAGTTAGTTGTAATGGGCAATGAGTTCACTCAACATATTTACATGAGTCCAGCTGACTAAAACCCTAAATACCTTTTTACAGTGTAGAGGAAAGTCCACGAGTTATTTCTTTTTTCATTTTTAAATGCTTCTAAATCTTTCCAAACATTTCTGATTCTGAAAATATGATGCATATTTACAGTGTGACCTTGTTAGGACCTTGTTATATATTTAAAAATGATACATGTCGTAAAATGAAAATACCCTTTTCAAGGTCTCTTACAATATACAATATCAATTGCCATTAATAGCTTCTTACGAATAATAACGAATAATGTCAGCTACTCTTGTTATGGCTAAAAGTCATCAGTAAATGTCCATTACGTACAATATTGCAAATTGATATCATATTTTTATTAGCAGCCCAATTCCTCAGTTCTCTACTTTAAGACCTAATGTTTTACATTTGCATGTGCTTTCAATTCTTAATTCAGGTTATTTATTTTGTTCTACTGAGCCAAGTGATGAAAGGGCATCTAATAAAACAGGAATTACACAACACAACCTCCCTGCCTGTGTGTTTTCTCTTCCCTCCTCCTCCTGTGAAGAGTCAAGGCTGTAACGTGTGAATCCTTGAAGCCCAGATGGCTCAGTGGGTGGTCTGAATGCACCTGAGTTTTGCTGTCGCACTGGAACCCCTGGTGAGATAAAGGACTATGTTTACTGAAAAAAAAAATACACCTTTGAAAAGGTGGCTGACATCATGTTGACCCGCTTTAAAAGGAGGCTTACATCTGAAAGATATATCAGCATCTCTTTTTCCAAAGCCTCCTGCTCCATGTGAATATCTGTGTTTTTGTTGCAATGTATCTTAATAGGTCTTTTTTTTTTCTTGTATGTCTCATTTGCATGTCTTTAGGTCTGACTCAGACAGTTACATAGTCATGCAGGCTGCAAGACAGCTTGTCTGTGAAAGACAATAATAAGCAGAGCAAGTAAATATAGGAAAGGTTATCATTTACTCTTCAGCATAAAAAGAGGATTTCGAGTACCCTGAGCTATCTGTGACTGAAGCGCTGAACCACGGGGACTTCTCCATCTGTTAATGTGCTCTTCTGCAATTAAGGTGCAAGTGACCATTATTGAGTTATTATAACATGGTATCAAAATGATGAAAAGAATTAAATAAGATGGGGCTTTCAGTCTTCCTTCCCATCCTAATTTTGAATCATGAATTTCACATAGGCAATCCCAGACGTGTGATTATAGAAATAATATATACAACTGCTCACGGCTGACTGCAATATCCAGGCAGTCAAATGGCAAGCGCTGTATGATTACAATCAGGGATGAGAAAAGTAAGAAGAAATGAAAGGAGTAATGCATTGCTGCTGCAGAAGAGAGAGGAAAAGATAAAGTGTACAGTGCATTTTGCCTGGGATTACAGTTCTGCAGAGAATATTCAGAGCTGCAGAAGGAAAACTCGACACCGGGCTGAGCCTAGAAGAATAACACTCAGCCTGCGTGTCAGAGATCGCTCTTAATTACCTTCAATCTGAGCACTACACTTTGTCTCCCAGACTAATGACTAATGGGGATTAAGCCCTGGCACGGTGCTAATTAGCCCACTTTTGCTCCCTAGGCGTCCAAACTCAAGTCTCAGACAAGAAGCCACCAACCAGAAGAGAGTACTGTTTGTTTAATTTTTTTCCCCTCTGTCCTATCTAGCCTCTGACCTTTGTGCCTAAATACACACAAATGAGACAGTTACAGAAAATTAGGAGACCAACAATGCCACCTGGGTAACTGCAACTACGGAAATATTAATCTAAAAAGTCTTATACTACCAACTGATAGTAAAACCACACAGACTTGTTACTGGCTGGTGAGAGCCATGACAGATGACTTTGAATAGCTTGTGAGATAAATCACTAAATCAAGAAAAAGACTAAATACTCGTCATTGGCACTCTCACTTGATGTTATGTTTAGTTACTGTAGATTGTGTTTTCCTGCTGCTGTTACACAATAATTTCCCTTGCGGGATCAATAGAGTATCTATCTATCCATCTAAAGCTGCAAGTTTTATAAGTTAAAAGTCAATTAAATTAGATTGTTATTAAAATAACAATAAAAATACTAAAATACAATACTAAATAGTTAGAAAATGAGACTCCACTAAATTAACAAATCTATACAACTGGAGGCCACTTGGGGGGGCACTCCACACTGATGAGTGCCTAGGGGTACTGCCACCTACTCGCCCAGCGAGTGTTCTTTACATTCGTGTCCCAGTGCTTTAACTCACATGCATAAATGTGGGGAGGAGACCTCTCCAAAAGGTGCTTAGCCTCCCCAATAAAGTGACCCTCCTCCTTACCAAACAGAAAAAAATGAAACAAAAACACATTAATAATTCTAAAGAAACCAAATAAACAAGACAGGCCGATTCAGTTAAAATACAAAACAACTGTGTGGTTAAAACACAAACAAAAAGCCCTGAACTAGCCTACTATAGTCCAAACTAAAGACTTAATGCTGTGGTCCTGCTCACCACCATCAGGGATCAGGCAGCCTAGCATAGTAACAAATCTGGTCCACAAACACCAGCATCAGACTACAACAGAAAGAGCTGCTAAATGTGCTCTAACATAAAATAAATGTTTCACATATCTGCAATCAGAATGAGACCAAAAAACCAAGAGAGACTGCACAGACTAAAGGTGCCCCTTACTGCATAATCAAGCTCTGATTGCAGAACTAGAGGAGGAGTCAGGGTTAAAGCACTGCCCAGGTCAGGAACATTTTCGCAGTTGGAACTCCCCACTATGATTTGTTAAATTAGGTAAGTGCAGATCCGGTACTAATTAAATTAATAAAAGAGCACAGATTTCGTTGTTTTACCTTTGTTTTAGTGAATTTATTACTGGTGGGATGTGTTAATACTTTTCCTCACATTGCAAGTGTGAGGGAAAGTATTAACACATAGCACCAATCCTCACACCACAAAGTGTGAGGATTGTTTATTATTTTTTTTATTCTCAGTGTTCTGTTTGATTCCCTGTCTCCAAACCTGTTCATCTGTCTAAAATCTACAAATAATTAAACAAAAATTCAAAATAAAATCTTCCAACCATGATAATAATATATGCCATTTTTTTCTGCATTAGTCTGCTTCTGAAAGGAAGAAAGAAAATTAATTTCCTCATTCCCATTCAGTTCTTTGATTTAATTGCTGCTGTGCTGTAGTCTAACCCTCAGGAGAGCTAAGGATTACGCATCATAATTAAGCAAACTCACAAAAACTGCTGCATACACTTTGTATAGTCAGAGCCAAAGATCAAAACTGTGGGGCTTAATTAAGCAATCATGTCTCTCTTTTTTATGCATTCTCCTATTTTTGAATCTATTTGCATAGTAGTTTGTACAGTCTGGGGGGGGGAAACCAGCTCATTTCTATTCTCATATTTTCAAATTAAATTAAAACACTTACCTGTATACACATCTCAGAGAGTTGGTTGAGAGATTTAGTTGACTCTCGTTGCAAGCCGTTAGTGTGTTTTGCGAAGAACAACTGGGGAAAAACAGAGGAATTATGAATGCATAATTCTATTATTCACCCTGCCAGTGTGTAGTTCTGCAGCCAGTGCATGAACTTTAATTTCTGGGTTAAATGAAGACAAAAATCTGCATTTTTCACAAGATAAGAGACATTAACGGTCCAGATTTCCGCAACAAAAGTGAGTAAAGCATGTTGATGGTTTTCAGTTAGCTTTGGGTGTAGCAAAACTCCCTGCTCTTTTTAAATCACCCTTAGGAAGCTTAGTCACCTGGAGAATAATCTATTAAAATCTATTTAAAAGAAAGTAACTGGGTAATGGAGCATGTCCATTGTCCACAACTAGTTCCAGTTTTAATTTCAGGATCTATAGTTTTACTGGCACATCCTACAACAAAAGAGTCATCAAAAGAAACTCTGGAGATGACTTTGGCTTGAAGTGAATCTGAATCCTACTGTGTGGAGAGTGAAAATGAAAGATGAAATGTGTGATTCCCTGTGAGACTCCTTTTTATTCTGCAGCATTTCCACCACAATGGTCTGGAGGAGGCCAAACAGCATTTTCTGTCAATTAAATAGTCTGTAATCCAGGACACCATGCTGCTGTCCACCTGCTTCACTTTGTGCTTCACCCAGAGGAGCTGAATGGCCATGAAAACAGAGCAATCAAAGAACGCAGTTGCTACCTGTATACATGTCTGGGGTGGGATTAAGCCCTGTGGAGCTGTTACATGATGAAACTGTGGTACTCTGGCTGGGAAAACACACACACAAACACACACACACTTGACCGGGATATAGATCGTTGTTAGTCTGTTCAGTATTGGCAGTCATTTTTATAAAATCAAAAAGATTGTTTTGAGACCACAAACAATACATATTTCATAATTCTGCTGGAATTATTATAATTAATTCAGTGTGTATTTACAGTGTTGTGAACTGCCTAATTTATGGTTTGCATTTGTTTTTACTAGTTTCTCATTCTGCCATTCCT
Organism: Pterophyllum scalare; assembly: GCA_024447675.2. Classification (NCBI taxonomy): domain Eukaryota; kingdom Metazoa; phylum Chordata; class Actinopteri; order Cichliformes; family Cichlidae; genus Pterophyllum; species Pterophyllum scalare. Next base: position 21,420 of record JAMQGT020012540.1, on the reverse strand, counting down.
CCGGCATCTGCACGGACTTGTCAGGAAACGGTGAGCTTCTACACTCATTGCTAAACAAACACCACCAGCACAGCAGGATAACAGCGATGAAGCACATCATTTCAGTAGTGTTTCCTGTGTAGAACTGTTTTATCAGAAATGGTTAGTCAAATGACTAATTTCGCCAAAAAGATCCATATATCTTATATTCTCTTCACTCGCTCTTATCCTCAAGATTATTTTGTTGTCTTATCAAAGCCACTCCATGAGTTAAACCTACTACTGCAACAGACTTATTATGTGAGCCCACCAAGGTAGCCAATGCTATTGCTGGTTTAAATTCATATCCATAAATCAGACCATTCTTTGAGGTTTTAGAAACCCATTTGACTTTCACTGAAGCATGAGGATAACAGTGGGCATCCTGAACTGGATGAGTGTGTGCGGCCATGTTCATAGACATAAATTTTCCATTACATTTATATCACAGTGTTGATATCGTACACCCATAAGGATCAGTAATTGAAACTTATATTACCTATTCTTGTAATGTTTGTTCAGAACTAAAAGGGAGGAGGTCCTACTGATGTAATTAACATTAGTATTCTGCTGACTGTTTAAGAAGATAAGCAGTAATAAAATAAAGAGGGACTTAATCATTTAACCTGCTATAAGCTGATGTCCATATTGGCAGGAAGACTGACTGAATATGATAAGCAATGTTTATATTCATTTGTGTTTTCCCTGAGAGCACATTCGCTGACAAAGATCACTTTTTGTCTGTGATATTTTGCAGGCAGAAAATCATCTTATGATCATCAAAGTTAGAGGAAACAATGTAATTTTTTTTTATGGCACGGTGGCGTGGTGGTTAGCACTGCTGTCTCACAACTAGAAGGTCCGTTTGCATGTTCTCCCTGTGCCTACGTGGGTTTCCACACGGTACTCCGGTTTCCTCCCACAGTCCAAAGACATGCAGTTACTGGGGTAGGTTAATCTGTGATTCTAAATTGCCCATAGGTGTGAATGTGAGTGTGAATTGTTGTCTGTCTCTCTGTGTTAGCACTGTGACAGGCTGGCGACCTGTACAGGGTGTACCCTGCCTCTCGCCCTATGACAGCTGGGATAGCCCCACCCCCATCCCACACACACCCACCCCACCCCCCAAAACCCTGTACAGGATAAGCGGAAATGAATGGATGGATCTGAGCTATTGGCTATATAGTATTAGCTATATTACTGTCAGGTTTGGGCTGTGGCAAGCGAGGCAGAGGACCCCAATGCAGGACTCAGACGAGGAGGTAAACTATAACTTGAAGCTTTAATCCAAACTATTTGGCATCAAAAACATGAATGTAGCATAGACATGAACATGGCATGAAGCACACAGCAGGGAAAAACCAACAACGACGTGACAAGGACCAGGGCAAAACACGGGCACTAAATACGCAAAGGGATAATAAGGGGAGTGGAAACATGTGGGGAGAACAGCTGAACACAATAACGCTGACCAGACAAACCTGAACACAAAATTGTCAAAATAAAACAGGAAGTGACCTGAACAAATACATGCAGACTTAACACAGAGAGACTGGCACACAGAGGGAAACTGAACATGACCAAAACAGAAACCTAAATACAACACACAGGGAAACCCAAACACCACACAAGTAAACAACGGGAGGGGAAACTAAACAGAAACCAAACTAAAATCCTAATACTCACAACCAGAAATAAAACAAAGAACAGAACTTCACAAAAGAAAGTCAAAACACTGGGCCACTGGCCCAGGACCATGACAATTACCTGTTCATGTGCGGCTGCTATGTGGCTGTTACAAACTGTACCAGAACCAAATTCGGCCAGCTTATGTGATCACTGAAGCTATTCACTCTTCCTGCATCTTTATGGATGTCCACCTACTTTGGTTCCTTAAAGTTTTTCAATAGGTTTCATCTGATAATGAACTCTTTGAACAGTTTCTTTGGACAGTTTCTCTGATGCCATTTCTCAAATTACTGACCACATTGCTCCTATCAAAACTATTAATGTACAAGGCCCTCTTAATGCACCATGGAGAAACCGAAAAGGTAAAGTTCGCAAAAAGAATCTGCAGGACAGCTGACAGAAAATACGGGGGGGGGAAAAATGACTCCTACAACAATGAAATAAAATCAGCCAGACAAGCCTAGATCTCCCAACTGATTAATAATAATCAGGGTTCAGAACCAATCATAGCACCGAAACAGTCATCAGTGACCTAAAGATCACTAGTGACTCGCGAAGTTTTTCTTGATCTCACTGCTTCTTTCGACACTGTTGACCGTGACATTCTAATTCTTGACACGGCTTTGTGACTCGGTTGGTTCAACAGGTCAAGTTCTTGATTGGCTCTTGTTGTATCCAAAGGTTAGAAGTTCTTATGTTTTAGTTAGCAGTTTTAGATCCGCACAAATAAAAATTTAATCAGTGGTTTCTCAAGTGTCTGTCCATTACTCTTTAACCTTTACATGATCCCGCTTGGTTTTGTCATAAAGAATTATAATATATCCTACCATTCTTATGCAAATAATACACAGTTGTACTTAACATTTTTCCTCTGAAGATCTAACCTCTGTTCACAAACTAATGAGCTGCACTGATGTCATTAATTGCTTGGATGTCTCAAAACGTTTTAGAACTGAGTCAAGACCGAAATATTTGGTGTTGGACCAAAAAGTCAAAGACTGAAAATGTGTTCATATTTATCATGCCCATCTCTGAAACACAGCAAGCAAGTCAGGAATCATTCCGGACATCGATCTCAGTTTTGAGGTTATCAGAACTGCTTTCTGCCAAATAAATCTAAGGTTAGAAAATCAAACTGACTCCGAGAACTTACCTTCATATCAAGCAGGTTAGATCACTGTAATGGTCTATTTGCTGGATTACCCAAATCATCAGTGGCACAACTTCAGCGCAATCAAAATGCACCAGCCAGAGTCCTTACAGGTACATCAAAATTTGATCATATTACCCCAGTACTGAGATCACTTCATTGGGTCCCAGTGCAATATATAATTTCCTTTGAAATACTTTTATCAGCCCACTAAGCTCTCAGTGGTTTGGCCCCCCCAGTATATCTCTGACTTTCTCACTGTCTACAAAGCAGTCAAACTTTCAGGTCATCAGGTGCAGATCTTTTAAATATTGCTAGAGTTAGATCTAAGTGTGCTGAAGGTATTTTCAGTTATTGTGATCCCATTCTTTGGATCAAGCTGCCTGCTGACCTGAAATCAATTACAACTGTGCATAAATTTAAAACCCTTTTTATTCACACATACACGTTTTTGCTTTGCTTTATAATATTTTGCTGTTTTCACTGCCTTAAGGCATTGTAAACCTACACAGGTTTTTATCTTATGTGTTAAGCATATTGAGTTTGTATGTAATGAAATGTGCTATATAAATAAATTGCCATTCATAGAATGACAGTTTTTTTTTTTAATCCTCATAGCATGATATTTTATATGCAAAGGTTATTGTCTTGCAACCCACGATCATATAAAATTGTTCTGTCAAGTTGGAGTTTACATCCATATCTGTCCAGATTCACATAATTCTGAATATATGATGAAGAAATATGAATGGTAGGCAAGATTATTAGTCAAATGCAGAATATGGTCACAATCTACTCCTCTGTTCCTGAGATGTGATGTTAAAAGGGCAGAAAAGTGTTTAGCAGAACATTTATGTTGACTAAAGTTGGCCTTTGACTGTTTTGATATATGATACCATCACATTATTTTACCCTACTTGACTTTTAAAACTTTTTGTCGCAATAAGCAAATCAGTTCTGAAGAATTAAAGTCAGTGTGACTCGGAAACAGGTCTTCTGAAGTCTTTGACCCCAGGAAATCCTGTTCATGTTTGGATGACAAGTTACACCTTTATCAGTTTTACTGATAATTTCAAAAGAAATCCTAGCAAAGCTTTGCACAACTCCAACCCAAGATGACGCAATCTCTTATTACTGTGTCTGTGGTAATACATCATATCTTGTAAGCTAGTCAAATATTTGGTTATGATACATGGTGGGTGCTCAAACTGCGGGACTTTGACAGCAGTGCCATAAAGTTCCATTACAAACACAAAAAGTTATCAGGTCATTACAAAGATATTCCTATTTTTATTTCTCTGCTTGAGTAAACATCATGAGTATGTTTGTTTTATCCTTCTATGACATAGTGTTGCCCTCAGGCAACAGACCACATCTTTGGTTATTACGCTGTCCTTTAAAAAAAAAAAGAATTATTCACTTATTTATGTATTTATTGACAAGTCACATCACAAATGAGGAGTAAAAGAGGATATGACCTTTGACCTAAGGGTGGAGTAATCCTTTCAGGAACTAAATCCACATGGGACACATTGCCAGCTACTGCTAAGACTAACAACAATATATTTTAAAAAAAGTTATGTGCATGAATATGTGAAGAAGCATATTTGTTTGTTTAAAGGCAGGTGCCAATTTTGATTTAATTTATTTACTAGAAGAGCATTTTTTGGCTCATTGCCTCAGGGCAACATATGCAGTTAGACCATTTTTCTTGGGCCAGCAATGCTAAAGCACTGCTTAAAGTCTGGTCCTTGGGAATACTCATTTTAGGCTTTTAGTTGCTTTCCCTGCTCCAAAACAATTTATTCAAATGATCACCGTGTTATTAGGCAGCTGCAGCATTTTATACCGAGTTGATTATTTGAATCATATGTGTTGGAGCAGGGATTGGCTCACAGTGAAAACTTATGTTAATTTTTTGAGAGAACTGAGTAGTGGGATACATAGGTAGGCAAATTATGCACCAACATGAAGCAACTTACAGGAAACAGGCACAAGAACTTTTTATGGGAGGATAGAATGTAATTGGACAGTTAGGATCATTCCCTCAGTGAGGACAGTGAAGCTGATAAGAGTGACTGTGAGTCAGGGTAGACCCCAGAATTAGCTCAGGGCTCAGTTAAGGGTCATGCATGTGTGAGGTGTATGGGTAAGCGATAGTGTAAATGATGATGTGGCCTGGGAGGTGGGAACATGAAGCAGACTTGTGGGAGATGCTAGAGCTGGAGCCACGCTGCTATTGCCGATACTAGCTGCTGGACACTGCTAACTACAGGAGGCGGCATGGCACTGGTTCACGTGGCTGATTACAACAGTTACTGGTTGTAATCAGCCCTAATCAGACCGAGAAGAATGGAGGCAAGAAAGTACTGCTAGTTTGCTCTGGGCCCGACTGTCACAAAAACGAGAAGAGATTGGGCTTTGGAACAGCAGCTGGACTAAAGACTTGAACAGTAGGGGTGGGAAGATTGATCCAAATATCAATAGTATCGATACCAAAGCTGGTATTGGTATTGGATCGATACTAGCACAATAGAATCACTGCTTTAGTTTGTCTCCTGCACATTCAGAATGTTGCATTAGAGAGGAGACATGTCTGTGCAAACAGTGCTACTTTCATGCAGACACTTTCCTGCACCCCCTCCTCCCTGCTCTGCTGTGTTTAGTTGTCCTGTGGTCATGTGACTCAGAGGCACCGAGCAGAGCCGTGTAGGCTGCAGTGAGTGGGTAAGCAGCGCATCGTGTAGAGGTACTTCACTGTTGTAAATGAAAACACTGCAAACAGTGATGGGTGTTGGAAGGAAATTCTCCACTATGGCAACCTCACCAACTTATGAAAATACCCGAAAGACCACAACAAAGAAAAAGCTTTTTACCTGAAATGAGCAAAAGATACAAAAAGAGGAGGAAGGAAATCCCTCAGTCAGACCTCAACCCCCAGCACAGAGGTTACTGTCACAGTCCTTGCAGAAAGGCAAAGAATGTCCAGGAAACTCATTTAGTTACCACAAAAGTAATGTTTCAGTTATAACTTATGTCACTTCTTCAGCATTAGTTAATCTTAAAGTGCCCTTGGTCATCATAACTGTTACTTCACCAGACTGATTACCAATAGACTATAATCAGAGATTCGGTTAATATATTCAGCCCACTGAATTGTGTTAAATGATTGTACTGGAACTGAAAAAGTGAACCTCAAACATGAACCATGAAAAATGTCTGAATATAATAACTGTTTGCGCCAACCCAAAAGGGGTTTAAAGACATTTACAGGTCCCATTTACATTCAAGGTCTTCAAAAAGCCCAATGTATTCAGATTATGCAAATTATTGATGACTCATCTCATAAATTACGACACTGCACTTCCCTACCTAAGCTACCTTTATAAGTTAAAAGGACCGGTACTTGGCATTAGCACTGATGGCCTCGTATTTACTTGCTATCGGATAGATACTTAAGATACGTCACTATTGGACAGAGTATCGGACTGTGTGGTAGCCGCTGTTTCTGTGTGTTTTGGGACTTCTGAATGACGACTCCCGCGTACGTTTTTTAACGGTAATGTTTAACCGTTATTTCCACTTTTAATCCTTTTGTGTATTTTATTTAGCGGTACCTCCATTTAATATTCTTGCGTTTTTGTTTGAGGGGAAATAAACTATCGCTTACCAAAATCTCCCTGTCGCGACTTGATCCACCACTTTACAGGCCACTACCGAGGGGCTGCTATGCCGGCGTGATGGCTTCATTGACGCGTATGCGCAGGTTCAAAAAATGAGTGCCATCCACGTCATCCATGCAGTGAAGCTCATCTCATTTATTTCCTATTAGTGCCCATGACAAATAAGCACTTAACAAATCTACACAAACAACTTGCGTGCAAGTAAAAGAAAGGCTCAACTGCGGGCCACGCAACACCTGACACTACGGTGACGGTCAAAAACACTGTGTGCCGGCTAGCAGCACACCTGACCGCAATTAGTCCCTAAACCTATTTATACTGTCACTTCTTACCACCCCTAGTGTACAAACACTCAAACTACAATCAAATACATGTAAATCTAAATAAAAGACAAGAAATGGCTCTCACACTCCATGCTCCAGTGTCTGTTCTTGGGCTGCATTACACTGCCCTCCCCTGTATGACCAAAGCAAAAATGAATAAGTTGGAGACAGAGTTTTTAGGCGCTTTCAAACTTAGGTGGCGTTGTTAACAAGCCTAACCGGCCTTACCGTTACCGCTCGCCCTCTCGGCCAAATCTGTACACGCGTGTGGGTGTGTGTCCGAGCTTGAGGAGGACTTTATGGAGGGAGACGTAAGGTAGAAGAATGCAATGGTACTCCAAAAGTCAAAATGACAAAAATGTGATCTCCACCTGTGTTCCATGAAGTTCCGCACAGAATTGTTAATGTCAGACACATTCAGACGCACAAAAGCACATACAGTGATACAGACCGCAACACATGTGTATATCAGCAGGGATCCCAGGCGTTTTAAAATACGGTGAAATATTTAAAAAAAATAAAATAAAATCCATGCCAGAGAGGTGTAGCAGACATTAACGGTTTAAATATGCATGTTCACTCGGAAGACAGGGATATTTGCACAGCTACTCAGCGCGCATTCAGCAAGCAGGCGCTCCGTTGTGATACGGATAGTGGTATCGTGTTCGCTTTTTTTATTTATTTTTTTTTAATAAATCATAAGTTTACAGCGTAGTGTTACAGTTCGCCTCCTTGCCCGTGTTACATTAACGCGGCGAGTCCAGGAAACAAGTTTGACACTCGGCCCGGTGACCGAGGTTTGGGGCGTCGACTAAACTTTACTCAGACCAATCGGAGTCCACGGTGAAAACTTTGTAAACAACTTTTACACACTGGTTTAAAGCCCGTCTGCTGTGTTTACTACGACAGGGCGCGGCGGTGCTGCAAGCGACACATTTAAAAGTCCCGAACAGGTGAGACGGAGTTAATGTTTGCTCGCAGTTTTTTGTTTTTTGTTGGGGTTTTTTTAAAATCTGTTTTCTGTGTTTGTGTCTCGCGTACTGTACGCGCGCCCACCGTCTGTGTACGCGTGCTCTGGTTAGTCGTAGTAAAGTGGGTGCAAAACAGCTGTCATTTCACGCAACAAGTGGAGGAGAAATGCGGGGTGGGCATTTTTAGACAACAAACAAACAAACAAACAAACAATGTGTAACGGTTTCTATGTGGGCTTTTGTGACACGTCGCCAGAGGTTTGCCTTAATGTATCGAATGACGTCGCCACTATATGGTGAAATTCCTGTCATGAGTAGGAAACGGTCCGCAGCTACTTCTCCACTGGATTATTGCGGTGCAGATTGCTCAAAGTTTACCTGTTGCGCCGCCAAAAGAATGATTAACGAAACCCGTCATTACCAGATGAGATTTTAATTGAATTTGAGAGACTTTCATGATATCCTACAGTTAAAGAAGAGTGAGTCTGATATTGCCTTCCTGACACCTCTTGCTTTCCCCTCTTCCTGTCGACAAGTATGCGTGTGAGGCAGAATGCGGGCTACAGAGTAAGCTCGGTGGAGGCGTTTTAAATTTAACAAGCTTTGATTTCTCGGAGTAATTTCAACGAGCTGGCTAAGGATGGAGCACAGTTCAGTAAAAACCATTCAGCATTTGCCCGCTACCTGAATGAGACAGGGCTGTTATTAGGCTGCTTCACAGCCCCTGAATGCGTCAGAGTGCTTATAAGAGTAGGTATCAGGAGTTGCTTACTCAAAGCCTGCTTTAAATGCTTGAGAAGAAATTTGAGAGACCATCCACCCTGCAGTTATTGACATGAGTATAAGTGTATAAGTATTCATGCTCAATCATGTTAATAAAAATCTTTATAATGTATGCAAAATCATAAATCAAAGTCACGAGTCAAGTTAAACCTACTTCTTAAATTTCATCTTAGATCTGCATAAATATGGGGTTTTCTGACTCTCTTTCTATGTATCTCGCACACTTATAAACTCGGGAGTTTCCAGGCTATAAGTTTAGAATCCAATTTCGATAAGGTCTCTGAGCTCCAGTGGTGGTAAAGTGTACTGTATCTGCAGTATTCTGTTGCCTGCTGTTTTACTGTTGAGCGTGAACAGCCTGCTGTAGGCTGCGGGAGCCTTCGTTCTGAACGGATGTGGGCACAGCTTTCGTTGTGGAACATCAACATCTGCATGCTCTGTGTTCCCTCAGCACGCCCACTTCAGATGAAGGAGGGGTTGAGGAAGAAGGGGGAGGGAAAAGCTTCCTGTCAGAATGGCTGAGAAAGTGAATCGGGTTAAGTTTTGGCAGATAGTCAAGACCTGGAGGAGTGGGGGCTTTGGGGAGGTGTGTGTGTGTGTGTGCTGTGTGTGTGTGTGTGTGTGTTTTTTTTTTCTGCTGTAATTCTGTAACCTTCTTAGCTCAAACTTTTCCGGAAATGTGACGCATTTAATTTTGTAGTTTGTGAAGCTGATTTCGTGATTGTATCATGCTCATTCTTAGCACGTTTCTGTTCTGAGGAAACTCATCTCAGCTGTTGCACTCCCTACTCTGCCACCAGCAGAAACCGCTAACAGTGAAAGCTGAACAGTTGGTATATTTACTCATCTGCAAAAGTCCTTGGACTGTAAAACATTCTTGCTGTTTTGGGGCTTTCATTTTATTTCTGTATTTATTTATTTTTACTTAAAGTTTTGGTTATTTTGGATAAGAAATGTCACTGTGGTAGAGAGAGTAAAATTTAAAACCCCACTACATAGACTGAGCCAAAGAGTAAACTTGTGGTGATATTTTTTCTTGAAGTCATAGTTGCTTACACTAAAATGGTAAAGTTGTATGTTTTAGAGCAACAGATAAAATAGAAAGGAAAGGGGAGAAGGGTGGGAGACGAATACCTTAATGAGGCATTTTTGTTGATTTCTAAACAATCAATATTACATATATTGATGACTATGCAAATATGTACTTTCCAAATGTTATGACCAGTTTCCAAAAACTATGTAATGAATAAGCAAGTCATGAAAATATCCAGCTAATAAAAGGCATATTAGTCTTCACAGTTACCTAAGAGCCAGCCCACAGTTGTTAGTTTCTTATTACTGTCATCTGGCATACACCACTTGGTAAGTATGGTGATTAATATCTTTGTCCTTCACAAAAAAAATCTTAGAAATTGGACTGTCGTTTTTCTTTACTTCCTATTGCAAACCTCTGAACTTGATTTGGTAGAGCTCTGGGAAATTCTGTGAAATTATCCCCCCCCCCATCTTATTGAGTCATCAAACAAAAACAGTTAAAATAATTTAAGGTGAGAAATTACCCCGGCGATTTCAGAATTGCATCGCTCAGTTCTCAAATTTTTAGAGCGAGCAGTCTATGTCATCATGTAAAAACTCCGCCTAAGTCACCGTTCATTATGCACATGATAGACTCAGCTGCCCGTAAATGGATGTTGCTTTTTACAATAACAGCTGGGCTCACGCGGCTGCTGCTCGCTGTGGTTTTGATACATTTGCATGTCAGTTAAAAACAGAAATATTTTCAGGAAATAATGATTTTTTTTTTCTTTTTCTTTTTTTTACATCTGACAGTTCACATCATACCAGTTGATTTATTGCTAAATCTTTATCGCAGTTTGAGTTCACTTGAAAATCAAGAGCTGCTGTTCAAGTGGCGATGAGAATTGTTTGTTTTCAGGCTGAGCTGCTCTCATGTTAACCACTCTCACTGTCTTACAAAAAACACGCTGACGTCATCACTTCCCATCACAGCACCAAAACACAAACAATGTCAGCTGTGACTTACAGACCGCAGTGTTTTGCTGGGTAGATTGCCTTGAATGCACAATGTGCCAGGCACCCGGTGTAGTTTAGATGAAGATAATGATCAAATGCGTTGGCTCCTTGCTGATGCTGCGTGAGTACAGAACTGTAGAGAAGAAATGCTAGCCAAAAAGGGGTTAAAAAAAATAAATAAAGCAGAACTATATTGTTTGATGTAGACAACAGCATTCTACGCTAATTATTAACAGAGTTGTGGTTGCCTGATGGGTGTGAGTGACTGGGAAACCACTTCCAAAGAGCAAAAGACAGTTATAGTGATGCACATCAAAAGTTAAGTTATTGACATCATTTTGGGATTTCACCCGAGTAAAAGGTTACTCTTCTGGGTAGTCACAGTTATGTCTCTTCCAGTATCACAAATGCTCTTTTTTATCAGCCAGCCTGATAAATCAATCAATCTCTGATTTGTTTCTGCAGTATAATTTTCAGAAAACAGTACTTGGCCAAACTAAACAGCAGCTTGGTACTTCTCAATACTGCTCATTGTAGAATGTGCTTTCCCATAAAGCCTATGAGAAACAAAGAAAACCAGAAACATGAATAAACAAGTCAGTCTGAGGAGAACTTTGAGACAAATTTTTAAAAAAAAAGGAAGACTATGGGCATGTTTTCAGTGGAGCAGCGGGAGGAGGCAGAGCGCTGTCGGATTGTGTGTGCGGATGTGTCTGCTGTACAACCGGACTGGGATCTCTGAGATTCAACAGCTGCTCTGCAGGAAAGAACATCTTGGAGATGCTGATTATGCCAGCTCACATCCTGTAGGAATGCATTTATATAGGTTACACTTTAAAGCATTCGTGTTAAATGAAATATTGACATGTTAATATTACAGTCATTCATGGGCGCCAGTTAAGTTCAGCGGGTGAGCAGGTGCCCATATGCTCTGTAGCTAAATGCAACGACCCGGGTTTGAGTCCGACCCGTGGCCCTTTGCTGCGCGTGTCCCTCTGCTCGCCCCCGCTCTGATAATGCACTGCCACTGCTACTGCTACTAAAGGCAAAAAGCCCCCCCCCCCCAAAAAATATTACAGTCATTCATAAATGGATTTTCTGCTCTTTTCTGTTTTGGGTGTGTCTTGTTTTGTTTTGTTTAATCTTCTATGCCTTAAAGTGACAATATCAGCATCAACTATTTTACTTGCATTAACAGCGCATTTATTAATGTCTAATTAAATTATTGCTGTAAGAATATGGGCATGGCTTACTTGTTAAAAGACAGCACAGACACCAAGCTTGCATTATTAAACCTGACTGTAGTACAGTGCAGCTTTCTGCTGCATGTTTTTTGAACACTGCATTTGTTTACTGTACTTCACAGCTGCACATTATAGGTGGACAGTGTGTTTCTTTGCCTCATTTCTAAGGTCATCTGTACAGCTGGCAGCTATACAGCTGTTATAGGGTGTGTCTTGTTGTGTGATAGGTGTGCTGACACTGCAGTGCTTTGGTGTTGCAAATTCCCCTGAGAGTATTCGTCAAGACATGGCAGTGCATTTCGTGCCAGTGCATTTCCCAGAGGCACCCTTTTTTTTAAGCAACAGGGTGCGCCACTTCTCCCAAACTGATTTATTTATTTATTTTTGGTCTGTAAAGATGAGCTCGCATCCTCACATCCAGGGCAGTGCATATAAAACAGCGATAGGTACACATACAAAAAGTGTGCCGATCTTCGATTTAGCCTTAAAAACAAAGTACAGTATGTACTAAATTTGCTTTTTCTAGGAAAACACGAGAAACAAGAGTTAGTATTCTAAGAGAACAAATAAAAGTAATCTTTTTTTGCCCTACTTAAAAAAACAAAAACAAATCAAGACTACAGAAGTGACTAATGCTTTTGGTTTGAGTAATACATCATCATATGTGTCTCACTGAAAGAGCAGATTTTAGTTGCCAGTACAATATTTCGCTCATCCTCTGTTGATAATCTTCCGGTGTTGGAACAGTTGTTACTCTTAATCTCATTGCTGAAAAAGCCATGTTAGATTAAGCTTCCCATCTGAGGTCTTTGCATTTTAATTCTGTTTTTTTTTTTTTCTTTTTTTCATTTGTTTAGTGGTTTGGTTGAAAGAGTGTAATTAATGTGGCAACCATGGGGTTTTTCAAGTTTGTTCATAGATGATCACACTCTGACCTCTAGTGGTTATGAAATATTTATACACCATAATGGGCTACAGGTGATGTACCAGTTACTGTTTGCAGTTGTAATGTGTATTTAGGAGCTACTACTAAACACGCATCGGTCTGGCTGCAAACACAGTGTAGGTATATGCATAATTACTTTCTAAATCAAAACTACCGATTATAGCTAAAGGTTGGATTTCAAGAGCTTATTTAATTCTTTAAAAAGTAAAAATTACTTTCACCAGCACTCGTAATTGTTTTTATGAGTAATTATTCAGTTAGAGGTGTATTGAATTATTAGTAATTACATGGTACTATAAATTGTATTTTTTTTTTTTGTAATGTTATATTATTTTGTTTGGGGAATATTAACCTTGCTTTAATTATATTTTATACATTTTTACTTAGCTTTAAAATGCCAAATATATGTAATATATTTAGTGTTTTTAATTAATTTGTCTTTCAAGCAAATTTATTCTAATGTGACTACCACTAAAAAAAATTGTATATTTAAAATATCTCACAGGTAGATACGGTTCTCGCCTACTGTGATGGATTAAATGCAGTGTATGATTAAGGCCTGGTTACAAATGCAGCCAAGAAATTCACTATACAGTTTTGGTATGCATGGGGAATAAAAAGTTTATGAACGTTCAGATGCACTTAAAGTCAATGTACACTATGAGTGCTAGACATGCCCTGCAATGCTCGTAATAATCATGACTGCTATTCTTTTATATCACCACTAGATGGAAGCATAGTCATGCTGATGCGCTTTAAAGCGACACTTAGTGAGAATCTCTACTCACTCACTGTGGCAGTGTTTCACGTGTCACATGAAAGAGCATCAGTCAGCATCAGTTACAGGATTGAAATATAGGTTTTCTTGTTTATACACTGCAAAAAAAAATATATATATATATATATATATATATATATATATATATATATATATATATATTTTATTTGCTTATAGGACTGTGTACTGTGTGGAATAACTGTGCTTTTAGTTGCTTTCCTTAGTTGCTTTAGTTACTATGAGAAATATATTTTTTTTAACTAATAAAGCTCAGGCCTGTCAATCCAGTCTTACCAAAATTAGTCATTAAGCAGCTTTGTCTAAATAAAAGTTTCTAAAATTTGGAGAGCATAAATAAACAATAGTGGAACCAAAAAAGTGCCAAAAGTGTTACGTTTGGAAGCAAATGCCTTGTGATGTTATATGGGCCTAATTAAACTAGTCTTCACTATAACCATGGATTGCCATTTCCATACAAATCAATCAATTTCTGGAAGACTTTTGTCACACACACAAAAAAAACGTGTTTCAGATAGTTGAATGCTGAAGTTACCCAACAATGTAAGAAGATTTCTTTCTTTTTTTAATTTCATTTTATGGCTTGCTGCAGATCATATCAGAGAATCCAAAAGTCAGATCCGTTCGCTTGCAGCAGCAGCCAGCTTACATAACCTTGACTGTCTAGCATTAACAATAGGAATAGGATGTGAAAGGTGCAACTGAGGGCAGAGAAATAACTAACAAGCTAGCTCTCCTCTGTAGGCCTGTCGAAGTTTAAGTTACAAGACCTGCTGGCCTTGTGATCCCAAAGCCTGGCCTCAAGTTGGAAGTTTATAGTAGAAGGAGAGCAATCTGGACTAAGTTCTGCGTAGAGGATGGATGTTCTGAGTTTGTGGTCGGTGTTTGTTTAGAAGAAAGCTGGACAGCATGACGCAGAGAAACAGAGAGAGAGGTGAACGCCGATAAAAAGCATTTAAAAAAGGCCAGTTAGAAACAGAGAGCTCTATTCAGAATGCTCATATTCTACAGAAAGGCTGTAGTATTTTATAACTCCACACAGAGTGAAACCCCCATCGTGAAAAGGACTGAGCCATATTGTTGCCTGGTGCTATTCCTTCATTTTCTGCTCTGAATCTCCTTGTGTGTAATGTGTCAGATGGCTCAGGATGATGGGGAGTCATATAAAGGTTAGTGGCTGTGTGCATGTGTGTGTGTTAACATTTTTGTGGTGTATTTTAATTTAAAGAAAACTTCCCTTGACGAACAGTTTCCTGTCAAAGGTTGTGCTTTGTGAAATTCTGGCGACGGCGAGGACGAAGTCTAATGTGAACTGTAGCAGCTATACCTGCATGTTGGTGTGTGGCTAATAATGAGCACTCAATGAAAACTTGAGGTTTGAATGGAATCAAAATTTTATGAATGAATGAAGCTGGGTTGTGTTGATCGCATGCTGCTGTTCATCCCTTTTTCCTCAATTTGTTTCAGTTTTAGATCTGCTACTTTGTACAGTGAGGCACACACACACTCATCCCTACACTGCGCATGCAGGCTTATTCTAATAATGGGATTACAGGATGAGAAACAATCTGAGTTCCCAAGCTAACTGTATTTATCTAGACTAGCAGAGGAGGCCTCTTTCTCTGGCTGCTTCAGTCCACCTTCAAGCCCCTACTGGCTCCAGCCTCTGTTGATCCAGACATTGTGGGCTATTTTTAACCCCAGGGCCAAGCTTTAGATTATGTTTAGACACACATTTTTTTTTTCCCTCCCTCAAACTTTGTTTGTTCTGCATGTGAATGTGTCCATCAACCTTTTTCCTTTTTTTTGCCTCAAGCAACAGACGTGCCTCTATAGTGTAGTGGTTAACACGTTCGCTTGTCAAGCAAAACTGGTCCCTGGTTTGATTGCAGCTGGAGATATGAATCCCCTTTGGGCTTTCATCAGGAAGGGCATCTGGTGTAAAACTCAGCCAAATCAAACGTGCGGAGCAACTCGCTGTGGCGACCCCTTGTGACCAGGGAGCAGCCGAAAGTAGCTTTTTACAACAGATGCTTGGTGTGTGTTTGACCTGTATTTGAGTTTATAGATACATAGCATATAGCATATAATAAGAGAATCGCTATAGATTGTGGCAGCACAATTTAAAGCACTGCTGAAATGTTAAACAAGCTCAGCAAAGCAACCCAAGTGTACAGTGTTTTGAACTTCTATGTGTGGGGGGGGCAATTTCATCCTTCTTTCACAGACCTCTAAGTAATGAAGAAATTGCCCTTTTTTCCTTGGGGGCAGTTGGTGTTTCCTCCTCCTAACTTGTCACATGAAGATGAATGACTTCATTTGTGAAGGCATGTGGCCCTAACCTGCTTAATTAGAACAAATAAATCCACCAGATTGGTTAAAGGTCACCACAGAAGTTACATAAAGTGGCATATCAGATCAATCCAGTTGATTAACTGTCCTTTTCTGCCTTTTGTGTTTTGCACCTTTTTCGGTGAAGTCAGTGGATTGTTGGATGCTGAAGTTATTCTGTGCCTGTGAGTCTGTGGCTGTGTGTTTGTGTAATTAGCATCAGAAATGGAGTTGTAAAAATAGACCTTTGATCACAGATGTCTGTGTGCTTGTCTCCACGTGCATCTGTCTTTCTGTTTGTTTCTGGCTATGAAACCATAAATGCGGCAGTAATAATATTTCACTTTACGGTCACTTTATTTTAAGTCGCTTTATGTTCCATCAAGGGGGATTTAAATTTTTTATGCTGTGTCATCAAACCAAGGCCCAGGCTCCACCATCCTTGTTGGGTTGGATAAGTTGTTAAGACAAAGGATGGATGAATGAAGGAAAATTTCTCTTTTTGTTTCTGTCACTGGCAATTCTGTCCATCTGCTCCCAAATGATCCAGCACATCAACCTGGCTGAGCAACAGTAAATGTTTTGATTCAGCCTCCAGCTCCGCCTGGCCATTAGGTACCATCAGACGGCCTCTCTCCGTGTAAACCTCCTGTAAACAAATGAGCCAGTCGTCACTACGGACTGTGAAAGGAGAAGTCAAACCCTATCCTTCACTCCATTCTCCAGTCTAAACAAATACAGTCCCCTTCATCTCGTCCTATAACTCAACCTATAACTTGGCTCGCTCTGATTGATTTTGTACTGCACAGCGCATAATGAATCAGAATCAAATCTGCGCCCTTCCAACACACAAATTCACTGTATATCCCACTGCGCTCATTCTACTGTATATTTACCAATTCAGAGTAACTCATAGTTTTGGGACTGATTACAGGAAAGCTGGGCAAAGGTCAACAAAGCTTTAAAAGATGAACTCTAGTGTTCATCTTTGCGTCTTATTTGTGCCTGTATGTATGTACAGTATATGAAGTCTGAGAGAGGATAAGGAGAAACAGGAGCATGTGGTAGACAGATTGGGGTAGTGGAGGGGGTACCCTAATAAGCCCCAGAACTTCCCCAAGCAGCACCCAACATAGAGGAACAACTATGGCCTTTGTTGGTCACCCCGTGGATCTCACACACAGTTAATATAGACTTTTCCCACTGACTCTGCCAAGAGTCTGAAGTCATTTAATGAAGTGGCGGCTGAGTTTAGAAGGAGCCAGTGTGCTCGCTGCTTGCACTGACAGAATGGAAAATGTCTGTGTTATGCAGCGAACAGCAAGTGACAAGAGGAGTGTGTTCTGATACCTCTCTGTGCACACACACACACACACACACACACACACACATGCACACAAGGATTAAGAAGACAAGCATATACAGGCACATTAAAGCTTCATCAGGAGAGGCACAGCGATTATACATATTCACACATGCATTTTTTTCTGGATGGTTATGGCTCATTCATTCAGGGATACATCATCAGGTTTGTAATCAGCTGTGATTCAATCTAACAATATGAAAATGCCCTCCTAAACTCACAGCGGCTTAGCATTTGGTCTCTGCTTTGTCTCTGTGTGTCTCTTAAAGTATTCATATATGCATTAAGAAATCCACTCTGGTAAATAAAAAAGTCTCAGGGCTTAAACTAAGCACGGTTGTATCATTTGTGTACTTAAATCGAATGTGCCTAATTGTTTCACAGATTCTTTTGTTGTTATCTCATTGTTTGGCTCATCTATTATAGCTAAACCTCACCTTTCTTGTCCATTTTCACGGCTGTCTATTTATCCAGTTCTGCTGTGAATGGACAGTATTTCTGTATGTATTTGGTCACACTTCTTTTCAAGTCCCTGTCTTTTCATCTATCCATGAGCAGATTGCAATCTGTTTTGGTGTCCCATTGTGCAGCTGTCAGTTATTTCCAAACACTCGAGTGTCATTTGCCTCAGATTCCGTCCCTTTCAATTCTCACTTCTTTTCTATGGCTCCACCAGCGTACATCTCATTGAGTGGGCATCAGCAGGCATATTCATTCTTTTCCATTTCTAAAAGCACATTGCTTTTTCATAGCAGCCATAAGCCTCCTTTTTAAATCCACAGACAATGTGTTTTTGTCCATCCTCCTTCATCCTTTTCAGTGGAGAGTGCAGGGATTCTCCCTCTTTCTCTCTCACTCTCTTCACTCTCCCTCTCTTTCCAAGGGCATCTGGGCGGACCCCTGAGTATGGTGCTTCTCTTGAAGCTCAATTGTCTGTCTGTAATGAGCCATGATGAAATATAACAGACTGAAATGTAATAATTCATGTGGGCCTCGGTGAGGAGCACGTGGCTAGCGGTTGGCTTGGGCTGTGATAGCCTCCTCCTCAGCTCCCAGAACAATGCTCTGGTCCTGCCAGCACCACTCACCCTGCTCTGGTCCAGTGATCTTGTTGTGCCATTCTCTTGCCGTTCTCTCACTTCTATTCAAAGTCACTTAACTTTGGAAGGCTGTCTGTGATCACTGGCATGCCAGTCTATCTCTTTGGGAAACAAGGCAAACTGTCTCCTTGGATCCACTGTCTTCTATGAATCCCTTCATTCTTTACTCCTCGCCTCTTGCTTTATATGTTTGGGTTATCTTGTCAGGCTTTTGACCCCTAGTTGAGTTTGTGGAAGAGGCCTAACAGTATCAAGCCTTTTATGCTGCATGATCTTCCATCTCTGTTTTTAATTTCCTCCTGAATGCATCTTCTTTTCGGTGACTTACAATTGTGGCAGGTATGCAGGATTGTTTTATGTGTTTTATTTATACAGGAAAAGTTAATCAATCAACTCAGCTCTTCTTCTGCAGTGCTCTGTTCATGCAGTAGACACATATTGGAGCTTTGCAGTTTTTACTATTATTGAGCACTACTGAGGACAGTGAGCGGCTTAAGCAAAACAGTGATGTAGTATCTTACTTAAAGGTGCACTGAGGTTGTCTGGAGTTTTGCCATTTTTTATTTTATTTATTTATTTATATATTATTTATATATATATATATATATATATATATATATATATATATATATATATATATATATATATATATATATATATATATATATATATATATATATATATTTATTTGCCCTATGCTGATTTTTGGTTTGAAATAACGCTGCTTCTTTGGTGACACGCCAACTTTTTATGGCACTCCAGTTTATACCAATTCCAATGAGCGAAGCTAAGAATCCACTTCATGAGAATATTTTGAGACAGCGACCTCCCTGCCATGCTTCCATATTCATTAACTTTCCCAAAGGAGTTCTAAGAAATTTGAATTAGAAACCTACGAGAGCTAGACAATTCAGTATGCTGTGTTATTGGAGGACACTACTGTACCAGATATTAATTTAAGCTTTCTTTGAAGGCTGCTTGTTTCCTTTAAGAGTTGTGCTTTCCTATGACAAATTATGTGGTATGGATGTTGGTGGTGGAAGATGGCAGTGTAGACTGAGAGGGCAAGGAGACTGAACAGAGACTCAATTGATGCTCCTGACCAGCAGCTAGGGGTTTTGACGCAGTGTGTGTGTGTGTGTGTGTATATCTGTGTCGCTGTGTGTGTGCATTCCAGTGTACTGTATAGACTCCTGTGAGCATGATGACCTTCTTAAATATTACTGTGCTTGTTTGAAGGCCAAAAAAGACAATAGCATCATGGGAAATGCATATTTTTATTAGTGGCTCATCATTCAGCAAAACAGCATTTCAT
The DNA here is from genome assembly GCA_024447675.2 of Pterophyllum scalare. Classification (NCBI taxonomy): domain Eukaryota; kingdom Metazoa; phylum Chordata; class Actinopteri; order Cichliformes; family Cichlidae; genus Pterophyllum; species Pterophyllum scalare. Next base: position 1,674 of record JAMQGT020012540.1, on the reverse strand, counting down.
GTTTCAAGTTACCTTGATCTAACATGATGGGATTAAAAATGTCTGACAAATTAAGGGAAAACACAGTACAAAGCATCTTAGACTTGATTCTCTAAGTCGCTGTAACTGGAGGGAGGAAGACCTGAAGATGCTCTCTCATTTAATGTTTTGATGATAGTGGTGGAGAGTCAAAAAATGTACTTCTAATGTTTAGTAGGGTTGAGATCTGGTGACTGGAGATGCAGTCATAGAGGGACAGCTGCCAGTGTGGCCCATGTGAATTTTGTTTAGATATTCCAGTAACATGCACCTTCAGCATAAGAGTTAATAAGGACCAGTATTCACTATAAGGAGAGCTGCCATATAAGAGTTAATTAGCATGTTCGGTGGATAAATTATGTGCCAGCACTGATTTGCCCCTAAATCAGATTTTGGAGATATCCCCTATATTATTTTGGCACTTACCCCATGATAGGTACTTTTTTTTTTTCTTCTGCCAAACTATACCCACCAGCCATATCACATGGGTTGGCAGATATTGGTTTTCTGAGGTTTTTCAACTCTGTTTTTGCTGCTTTAAACACTACAAGTTATATTTTATTTAGTTTCGTAATATTTAACAATAGGAAGACTTTGCCATAGCTGATATCTCAAAAACTAGGCAACTAACACCAAAACAATCCACATACCCACTACAAGTCAGCGATGTCCCTTATGTTTGCATAGAGCTTCAGCTTAGCATGAAAGCTGCATTGGCAAATATAGCACAACCTTCAGTGCAACACAACCTTCACAGGAATAGGAATAGAGAGCTAAAAAAGATTACAGAGTAAAAGAGAGTCTAACTGTAAGCGTGCTTTGAGTGTGCCAGTTCACCAGTTTGGTGGTCTTCCTCTGAAGGTTGTTAATTAGTGCAGAATGTAGACTACAGTTCCACTGCCAGCACTGATGAAAAAGAGGAAAGGGAGAGAGAGAGAGAGAGAGAGGGTAAACTGTATAGCTGCCAAGAAGGAGGAATTTGTGATAGGTTGAGAGTGGTTCCAAATGGTGGAGCAAAGCATGAAGACTCCCAGAGTTCCTGCCTCCTGACCCACATGTTTGCTGCAGGCCCCTTTGGCCGCACAGTCAGACATACAGTACAGTGAACGACTGCTGACAAGAGCAGCAGGCACAATGAGAAATTTGGCTGCCAATATTCAGCAGATGGGACTGGTTTAATTGATTTCCAATCTGCCCTACTTAAATAGGGATGCTCATCCTCTCTTACTGTTAATATTCAGTTTAATGTGAAAGAGACATGTAGACTGTATAAGCTATTGGCTACAGTGTTACATTTTAACATGACATAATGGACACATGTTACAGTACAATTGTGTAGAGTTAGATGGGACTGAAGCTGCTTAAGAGGAAACATAGAAGCCCACGCAAACATTCTGGCCACACATCCATCTGCATTTCACACAATGGAGGCATCAATCCTCCCTTACTCCGAGGCTTTACCCAAGGAAATTAATGTTTACTCTTCTTATTTGATGGTTCCTTTTTATGTTTTTGTGGTATAAAGAGATCTGGGAGGACATTCAAAAAGCCTTAATTCTCTCTAAAGATACTGCTCAGCAGACTGTCAGATGTTGTTTTGGCATATGTGCTGTATGACTGTAGGTTAAGTCAGGTGTGTAATCAATGTGGCTTCAC